>DWLZ01000268.1:0-11648 GCA_018251995.1 Urbanus velinus | reverse complement strand
CGACGAGATCCCTGAAAATCTAAGATCTCGTCGAGTTTGCTTTGTGTAATCTGCTGTGAGAACGTATCGTGGGCGCTGCTACTCTTTCCCTTTGTAATTACAACTTGGTTCAATACAAGTTCAATATAAATTTTCTATTTGCCCCTTGCTTATGTAAAATTTGCGAATAGAAACAACCATTTTGAATCACATTCTTCATTGAAACAAGTCTCAGATTTCGAACTGACCAATATAATAATAATCACGCGTATATTTCCTGTGTATCGTTCTATGCAAGGCACAGATATGATACGATAAGTTTACAATACATATAGATAGAGATAGATAGCCATGCAAAGTGGTCGGACAGGTTTCAACTTGTTTTTACTAAGTTATGAATGTATGCTGTGTTGTGAGGTCGGCGATCCTAAGCTATTTCGATTATTAAACTGATTGGTACAGTTTTACCATCCGCTTTGTTATTATAATCAAATATTCTTATGAATAGATTCTGCATTTTCGCATGATTAGCAAATATATTTACATAACACTTTAGAATAAAAAAAATGTGTTAAGAAATTTTAGAAGTAGTTACTCACTAATAGTCGATATCAGAAAATATTTAAAATCTTTAACTTTCATACTCAGCTCAGTTTAAATTTATTAATAATACAGTAACACACAAACAGAGTACAGAATTTTTTTAAATTACATCCTACCACTAATATATTAAATGCCTAGAAGAAATAGCTGTCGAAGTTGTATTTCAAGTCTGCCTACTTTAGGTACAACCGTACCATGCATGCGTTGTCTAATTGAGAATCGTATGATAAATTAAATTGTGTCATTTCGATCCAAATTTTGTACTCAACCCTTTAATAGTTTAATAACAGGAAAGTTGATACACAAAGAACCTATTATTGTGTATAATTTATAATGATGTTTACACACATGACCAGCACGACGCCCAAAGTAGCCTATTAATTAGTTAATTAGCTCATTCACTTAATTATGCTCTATTTTAAATATATTCCAATTACATTTGAGGTTATAATGTGGTTGTAAACTTCATTTGTCTTTGTATAAATACATTATGTTAATAGTGTTTTGATGAAGCGGCGCCAGCAATTAGCGGCCCGCAGGTAGCGGGTTTTATGCCCGGATAGACAAACTTAATTGAATTCCGATTTCTGTTGTAGATTTTGTTTGTGTACTTGTTTCACTGTTGATAGAAAAAATTAGGTACCCAATAATTACTTATTTAAAAGTTGATGTTCTTGTAGCATAAAATTACTTTTGTGCTGATGTAGTAACTAAAGGTACTTAAAACACTAATAGTAATAATTAAGTATAGTTAAAAAAGATTTCAAGCGTTAATTCTCAGTCTCCAGAGACTGCAATGCATCAGTAATCAGCTTCAATCTGGACGCCTGCTATATTTAGAAACGTATATTGATTTGGATATCACTATCAGATTCCAAATACATTATTATTCAATATTCCAGGTTAATAAAGATAGTGATCACTTAACATCAGAACTTAGGAATTGTCATAACCAAAAGTCATGCGCAAATAGAAAAAAAAAAGAAAGGCCTAGTTCTAAAATAACACATGCATTCCAATGTGACAGGTCTATCCTTTTGGGAACCTGTAGTTCCCCATTAATGTTTTTGTGGTGTACAGTCATTCGTAAATATGTAAATTCAATAAAATAAAACTATTATTAGAGAATGCATAACCCTTGCCTATGTTACAGTAGTTTGAACTATGCACGAGCTTCATACGTCTACACACTTCAAGTCCATTTAATACTCATACTGTTACGGTAGCGAACATGTTTCAATGGCTGAACTTTATAAGTAGCCTTTCATAATACGGTTCGTATAAAGTTTACATAGAATTCGCTCGTTCTATTCAAGTGCTTTCGAACGTTGTAACTCGGCGGGAGATAATTATTCCGTTGCTCTTCAAACAGAGGGTAGGAGAGTGTTTGACGTTTTGTTGAATAATTTTACCTGCTTCACTGTGTAGCTTTGAATCAGCCCTCTCCAAGACGGGTTGACGCACGACTTATTAGAATTAAGGATGTGTAAGCCGTAGGTGCATACGTCACTGCTCGTCTTGCTATTATACTTTAAAGTTACTTAACGTAAACAATAGTTATTTCGTGTTCTTTTATGACGAATTCATTCATCAATCACTTGTAATTCTTATAGTAGTAATGTCTTTATCGTTTGTGGTATACAACTTGAAAACTACTTACTTTCATATCCAGCCGTCCAGGACCACAGCGACACCATCGACAGCAGCCAGTGATACATGAGGCCTTCGATCTTCCAATAGAGGGGGGCGTACAAGGGTCTCGTGAGACGCAGCGCCATCATCCACACCACGTAAGCGGGGATGCAGTATATGTTGTTGAGGACCGCGAATGCCGTGCGCGCCGCGATCCGCACGTACCGGCTGAAACACCAGGGCCGCGTCGGTTCATCCTTGCCGCCTCGCCAGTACGCACACAGCGACGGTGACAGTGATTGGTGGGCATGAGAGGTGAGGCGACCCCGGGGCCGAGGGATTCGGTACTAGCGTTAGAGGCGAGGCGGCACCGCACCGCGTTCTCCCTGCCGATAGCTGCCGAGGCGCGGGGGCTTTCGTCGGACGCGGACAATGGCGCTGCGCGTGCAATCAAACACATTTCGTACATTCGACGATATTTATTAATGGAATCGTTCACCGGTTCACTGTCGGTATATTTCGTTAAGTAGACTGCGAGTACAAATTTAAAAAGTGCCCGCCGGCGAACGACGCAGCGCTCGCCGGTCGAGCTCACATGCGATTTCATTTGCGACACACATTTTACACCGATTCGACGTAACATTAACTCGTACGACGCGAGCACACATAGACAGACATACACAATTTTAGTTTACGATGCATACTGTGGCACGACCGCGGCCGGTCGGGTTCGTCGTGTAAAATCAATACAAAGTTCATTATATAAAATTAAAAAACGACATCGGACCGCTGAAATTATACAAAAATTACAATATTAAAGACTGTACACTATCTAATATATACAACATTTGCCAGCATAGATATGTGCGGGGGCAGTATATACAGGGCGGTGGGTACGGGCCTCGCGCGGCTGCGCTGTAGGCTCACACGTTGTAGTCGTGGGCCATGAGGCCGTGGACCTGCTCGAGGCGGAACGCGAGCCGCTGCTTCTGCGAGAACTCGTCCTCCTCGAGCGTCACCATCAGCTGTTCGTTGTACTTCACCGCGTACGCATACAGCTCGTTGAGTGCGCAGTTCGTGTTGAACTCCTTCGTGTGGAGGCGCGACTCTTCGGCTAGCATCGCGTTCATATCTTGATCGGATATCGCCGGCATCAGCTTTATGTCGGCGTAGTACCGTTCCACCCATTCCTTATACACTGGTATGTCTTTAGCGTACAGAAGCTTGGACGAGGGAGAGTCCTTGCCGAGGATATGATCGGAAGTGGAGCAAGAGTCCATGAAAGTTTGCGCGATTACGGACAGGCACGAGTCCACAGTGTTGGACTTGTGAACGTCGAAAACGAAATTGGGATTTTTAATAAGATTCACCCAGAAACGTAGGGGAAGAGAGTTACTTTTCCAAGTGTGCACTACTTCGGGATCGGATATCGCGTGCTGGAGCGCCTGATCGTCGAGGAAGTCGAACATGTATTTTATTGCGAGAGGCAATGCCGAACCGCGATGCGCAGTGCTGAAAATAGTTTCGAATAAATCATCTACGAATTTCTGCAGCGTGCCCTTGGTGGCGAGAAGACGCGTAAGATATATTTCGGAGACCATTTTATTTCCACGCTCTCCCTCCTTATGCGCGTCACCGTCGTGGTGCCTAACGAGATGCCAATATTTAAAACCGCCGCCATGTTCGTACTTGAGGGGACTAGCCGGAGGGCTGGCCGAACCGTATTTACCCCTATTGAGCGTTTCGTAAGTGTGCGACTTATCGTTTTTCTCCATATTCGAAAGGTTATACACGGAACTCTGTTTAGCTACGAGACTAAGACAAGCGCCGTCCGGAACGCGATAATGATTGAGGGTATTGAGCTTGCGCCACTCGCCCTCGCATTTAGTAGTGCTGTCTTCGTCATACAAAATTAATCGACCGCATGCACCCGTGCGCCATTCCAAGTCTAGATCGTCACGACTTGGCCTTTGAGAATATGGCGTTGCACGGTAAATAGCGTCTAAGCATTTCTCTTTTACTTGGCTAATCGTATCACAGTCGAGAACTTTAACTTGCACGTTTTCTGTAGTAGCCTCCAAACCGCTAACGAAGATCGTTTGTTGCGATATGGACACGCTCACAGTCATCGCTTTGAAGTCTATCGACTGCCTAATGAGTTTCTCCTCGCTAAGAGAATAACGCGCCTCGGAGGTTATTGCATCCACGGGTCCTTTATCTACTTGACCTTTCATCGACCTAAACAAAAGATAAAGCGGCTCGCCTGCGCATTCTCGAAGGAATTTGTACAATAGAAAAGTAAACCAGGCGCTCAACATTTTTTCAGCCACGCTTTCTGTACGACGCAACAACAATTTAGGGTGGCTTTTGCCCTCCATACACTTCTCTATAAGCTCCGCTAGCAACGTCTTCAATACATCTGTGCAATACTCCATCTTACTTTGTAAAGTTACCATAATTAGTGAAGCTACATTAACACGATCGCGCATGGAAAAATATCTATTGCTTTCTAAAGTACGAATAAATAATAATAGGAATGTTTTGTTCATAATAAGCTGTCCAAACATTCGCAGACCTTTCTCTTTCCTAATAAGCTCTGGACGTTCCCATTGCAGGACGGCATGTTCGTCTATATTGGGGAACAATATTTTCATAGCATACGAACGATAATCGAGGAATGGTATTCCGCCCGTTACGTCACCTGTCAAGTCTGTCATTTCAGTTTGAAGTTCTGCGAATGCTTCTTTACATTCGGCAGCTACCCTTAATTCTAAAATATCCATTTGCTCCTGCATATTCTTCAATACCCTAATATTTTCTGTGGATTTTCTCCTATACATAACTAGAAACACGACAAATACTAATATGAGTATTACAATACTGGCAATAACACCGAATAATACTGGCTTACCGATAGCCGCTTGCAAACCTGCATGAGACGAATATGATAATTTACCTATCTTATACGTCAGCGCGCGACCGACTTTAACTACCACCTCGGGCGTATCAACCCCATCAGGCAACTCATCACGGGAAGGAGGCCTGCAAGTTAATTGATGCCTCGAGAGAGACGTTACATTACATAAGCTTTCTCCTATACGAACTACTACGTCCTTTTCCGTACAAGCTCTGTCTAGATTTTGACCATTGATTGTTAAGTATTCAGATTTGTAATATTTAACATCCTCGTCAAATTTCTCATAGATAGGATCCGGATAAAGCAAGAAAGCTTCGTTATTTTTAGTAGTAAGATTTTGTACGCTTTGTACATCGTCCATATTGAAACCGTATTCTAATTGTAAAGGCTTATCTGGATCTATATTGAGGCCAGCGCTTTCGATGCCCGGAGATTCGCAAATGAGATGGGTCTGAAAATCGACTCTATGACAAGGGGCTATGTACGGCCTGTTATCGTGATACACGTATATTTGAGGGAATTGTACGGAATGGAAATTTCGACCCATTACTTTGATGTTTATCCCTCCGGACGGAATGCCTTTGGGTTGTTTGCGTTGCGATGCTGTCGGTGGACCTGATTCAATGGAAACTACTACGGGATCCTCTATGTATTCGAACTTCTCACGTTCCAAAGTGCGCATACCATTATCGAAACGCATCCGGAGCGTGCCCATTTTCAACTGATAGGAATGGCTCGTCCTACAGACAGCCTCTTCGGACGATACAGACAAAATAGCGCATGGTAAATCATCGATAAAAGCTTGTATGTTACTTCCTGCGTTAAGATACTCGCCTGTGATACGCAATTTTGTGCCACCGGATTGAGGGCCATATTTTGGTTGAATTGAATTTATTTTAGGATTTACGAACGCGTAATGTTGTTTAGATTCCCCGCGATAGTCGGCAACGCGAACCACCACGGGACCGTCCCGAGGTACCTCTTCGCCCGGGCCGTCGACTGTGCAAACAATACGTCTTGTTTTCACATACAATTCTATGATAGGCTGACATTTAATACCCGCTATAGTAACACCGTTGTAGATATCCGATATGTTACGACCTAGATTTATGCCCTCGATGGTTATATTAGTGCCTCCATCCCACGGACCTAGCAGCGGTTTGAAAGAATGAATTTCGGGATTAGGACAAGTCTGAGTACGATTTAACCAGACGCTAGGAGCACCACATTGTTCTTGAACTTCGCACCTATCGGAACCCTGACACCAACCGCATCCGAATTTCTCTTGGAGAGCTAAACATATTCCGCAATTGTCCGCCATATCGGTACATCGATAAATAAGAATATGAGTATTATCTGGGTTATCTAAAGGCTTCGACCCTCCCCATATGACGGCGAAAGAAGCAGTTATATTAGGTGCACGAGACGTATAGGTAAATTCGACAGCTTCACAGTATATAGTATCGGCAAGAAGTTGAGCGTTAACGTGGGTTACGCGACCCTCTATATTGAACTGGCACACGAACCTCGTCTGTACTATGAATTGTCCGATTATATGAACCTTAACTTTTATAGCCTTCTTTACGCCAGATGGTACTAAAATTTCGTTCGTGCCGTCCGATGTTGAGTTTATAGTGGGACAGAAACTGGGACCGGAGCGATAACTGGGACCTATTCTACTGACGCCTGTTACGAGTATATCGTTCCTACAATTCTCGGCGGTGTCGTGTGTGCAACGGTGGCCATCGACACACCAGTCGCACGGGAACGACGAACTAACACATTGGGTACAAGAGCTGTATGTGTTACAATCGAAAAATGTAAAGTTTGTAGCTACGAAATCAGGTCCCTGAGTAGTGCGCACTGACAATTTGGCAGTAAAATGATGCTGACCAGCAGGAATAGGTGGGAGCGTATCCGTACGCGGTGTAGTACAATTAACCCCGTATGGTTTCCTAGTAGCATTAGTTATAAGAGTACGATCTAAAGCTGTAAATGCACATAAGAATTGTCCGTTAAGTGTGGGCAAGTTCTCGATTACTAAATCTAAGGTTCTAGCTGTCGTTCGTTGCAACAGATTCGGAGTTACTTGACTAATCGTTGTGCAACGTCCGCTGCGATATGAGATCCAATATAGGGGATCTTTAGCTGCTTCCTGGCAGTCTGAACGTAGACTGCACTTGTTCTCGAGAGAACACCATCCACAATAAGGGTCTTTGGCTCCGAGACATGTCAAACACGATTTATATACGCTACACTCCTGAACTTTCACTTTCGACACGTTTCTATCAGTCATTACATATAAATGCATTAGTTGAGTATCAAAGAATAAGTCTTTATTCACTGGCGACCCTTCGTCGACGGATATGTCACCGTATTCGAACGCCGATGTGGCGCTCTCTACTACAATCTTCTTGAGGTGGCCATCGGCGGTGCCGGCGAACACGACCGTGTAGTCCCCAGTAGCTGTAGCCGCTACAGCTGTTAGCCTCTTCTCGAACACCGCGACCGGCACCGCTTCAACAGGTTGCTCGCCACCTAATGGCGTGTTAACATCCAACCCGCAAAAATCTTCACTTATAGATTGTAACTTCGTTCCGATACATGCGTGTGACGGCGAAATAAAATCTAAACCTCGTGAACCGTTCCCACTGAAGCATGTCTTTATATTTTGCATAAACTTGCGGCGGATAGCTTTAAGGGAGTAAACGCATAACGCTGATATATTCGATGGTGTATTCGTGTTAATAGACACGCTTTGACTAAAAGCGGCAAATAGAACATCATGTTGAGCCGTAATACCGAGCTCGCCAGCGAGGACAGAACCGGCTTTGCCAACGAATGCTGCTTGCACGAGATTATAGCCAAAATTACCGCCGCCTTCTCCAGTGCAAGACATAGGTATTTCAGTGTAAGAGTAATAGTTTTCGTCATCATGACATACGCGTACCAGTTTACTGTAGTACGTATCGGATCCAACACCTCGTAACTGAATAGTCAAGAAATAGCTAAATCCTTCGGAACTGAAGCCGTACACGTAGTTAATAGGATAACGTTCACGGGATAGCGAATTGACAAACATTCTAGTTCCAGTGGTGACCGCCGTTCGTGCGATCATGAAGAGTCTATCGTCTTCGAGAGAACGACTGCTCACAGTGGGTACTTCAGAGCGATAGGGAGAATTTCCGGTAAAGGTGACGCCCACGTACATGACCTGAGTCATCGGAGGATTAGGAGGTCCCGGCGCGATGAACGCCACCGTGGACGCGCTAGCATTGTTCGCCACGACCGGCTCGCGCACTTCGCGTACATCGTGCGATATGTTATTCAGATTCCGCACCGAACACAGACCTTGCAAAACCGAACCGCAAGTTATGAGACGGCTCGTCGCGTAGTCTATCACGAGCGCCTTGTTCACATTATCCGTGGGTTTCTTCACGAAGTTGGCCGGGCAGTCGAACGTGCACTGGGCGGAGTCGTTGACGGGGCCCGTGTTGATCGACTGCGCGACTTCCAGGTCGGGGGAGAGCTGGTAGATCCAGTTGACGGCGCCGATGTACACGCGTCCCGTGTTGCGATCGACGACCAGGTGATTGAATTGGGAGGACGGCGCGGCCGGGTCGGAGAAGGTGCGCACCACGTCCTGCGAGGCGCGCGCGGCGGCGCACGCGGCCCCGAGGGCCAGCAGCACGCGCCACATGACGCGGGCGCATGTGGCCTACCGCCGTCTCCCGCGCAGGCAACCACCCGCCCATCTGGAACGCGACACACCCGCTCAGCCACTGCCCGCCGCCGACGCTTCGTTCCCATCGCACCGCACCGCTCCGCCGCCCGATTTTCGCCAACGAGGGGCCTGACGACGACGTGATCTCTTTACCTAATTACGATATCTAGTGTATATCCGCGCGCGAGAGGTTACGTGAAGGCTCGGAGGGGTCCAGTGCGATCGGAGCGAGTTCGCGAGCTGAAGCGAGAACGCGCAGTAACCCGCCTTCTCCGACGGTATCAGTACCAACCCATTTTATATGTAGGAAATGTTGATAGTAACTCGAAACAGTACTTGTGCTACGAGAACTGAACTGAGTATCCGTAATTCATGCGTTCGATAGTACGTCACAATTGTAAACACTCAGGTGCAGCGTAGTTAATGAGCAAGTCGCCTAAACGTCGGAAGTTTTTCATCAACGCGTACAAAAATAGGTTAGTACTTGGAAAGAGCGGGCACCGGCGGCCCCGACGCGGTCAGTGCACTGATAGTCACACGCCGACGAAAGCCTCAGCATCATAAAGGGAGTAAAAAAAATAATACATTTGGCATGCTTTTCGTAACGAGGGAGCGAACGTGGTAGCGCAACGATAAAGAAAAAATAATAGGAAAATCATATTTTAACAGAACAGAATACATCGACGACATCGAATTATACTTACAGGATAGCCATGACGGTTTAAGATCGGACGGGCTTCGATATTTCACTACTTGATCATATGCATGTATGGGAGCGCACTTTCATAATGCGGAGACAGCGCTCTGGGCTCTGGCAGAGACCTGTAACAACAAACATCACGGTTTAAGGCCCGCTCGGGCTCCATCGATCCGTCGAGGTGCACGCCACTATGGGCTAACGTTGCCTACACGCCAACAACCTATTAAATGCGCGTGATAACCTTAATCCTCTAAAACTACTCCCATACGACTTTATTACCTAATATAAAAACAAAATTTGTGACTCAACATTTACATTCATTTGCCGGCTTCACCCAACGAAATGGAACGTTCAATTGCTACTCTGCGTTCCTTGGAGCCATAAAAACGTAAGGCACTCGATAAATTCGGTTCGGTAAATCGAATGTCGACTCAACACTATGCGGCGACCGCAACCGGTCGCAATATAAAATGCATTCCCTGCCTCCACCCACTCGGTCTAATCTACCACCTACGCGCATCGTCCGACATAAAAAACTCATCACATTGTCATTTATACACAATAAGCCCTAAGACGGATTCGATTTGAACGCTATCTGTAACTATTCCTTTGAGCGAACGGAGAAAAGAAAGTCAGCCATTACCGCGCACGCGAGTCGATAAACGGAAGCCATTCCAATAAACGCCACGCACTGTCGACCGAATAAAAACAAAATTTAAATCTAAGACTCACCTTAGATAAATATAATCTCTCGATTGGTACAATCCTTTGGAATCCACGACCAGTTGGTAAAGGAACTACTTGTAACACTTATTGCACTTCACAATATTCTTTCTATCACTGTTGATATTTCTAACAAAAACACTAAACACCACAAGCGACGAATTATCACAACATATTCTTATATAAAATAAACTCTATAAATTAGCAGAGCCCGATTCAATCAGTAAAATAGCCCGTTTGCACAAGAGTCCACGACAAGAGCATCAGTCTTCGTACATCGCCATGGAATGAAATGATTCGGTTTCGCTTTTCGAACGAGTCTAGGCGTGACTGAACCGAGAAGATCCGAACACTCCCGATTCATAAAAATAGTACACAAACTTGCCGCTAGGAGCAGCACTCTAATAAGTTGCGTTCGCAATTAACATTTATGTAAGATAATGTTGGTGAATTTTAATTATTTAGTATATTAGTAAAGAAATTATATTTTTTAAATTTTATAATGGGGACTTAAGTTAATTGATTACTTTATTTAATAGATAATCAGAAAAACCATAGACATAAGTCATTATTATTAAGAAAATTTCGTTACTTCTATGGATATCATGTTTATTTTATCTATCATTTTGAGTTGCTCATTTCATTCAGTTTTTAGTTAAATTTTTGTTCTTTCTTGTTTTAAGTTCAAAATATATTACATTAAGATTCATAGATAATGCATTTTTTATTTTCCATTTCACTCCACGATTCGTTGAACGTGATGACAATGACAACATTGACAGTTGAGTTTATTGACATTTTGACAACTGTGGATTGCATTTCGAATGGAGTAACTGGGTCCTGGCGAGTTGTTTTTACCATAAAATAAAAGAAATTAACACTTAATCATGGCTTCATCCATGTTTAAATTATCCTCGTCGTTAGTAAACTCTTCTAAGAATCTGCGATGCGTCGTCCGGCTTATGGACAGGCGTGAATTCTCCACGACAAATGTCATAGCGGTAAGTTGCATAACTGCTAAAACTGGTTGGCTTCTAAACAGGCGGGTTTTTGAAGGAAAATTACTTAACTTTTTTAATTGTTTTCTTCCCTAAACTATGTTTTGTAATTTGATTTTCATTCTTTATTTTTTCATTCAATTAATTGTCATTTTTTATCTTCGCGATATAGGTTTCTTTGGTTCAAGTTCAAGTATTCACTTCTCTTTTTGATATAAAAGTTAATGAATAACATTTAAGGAATTATTAGCCAGGAATTGTTTTATTCGTGTTATTATAAAAATCTTGGATTTTTTTTATTTATTTAAATTTATTGCACCTTTATAAAAAATATAAAAATACAAAAGGGTAAAAACTTAATGCCTTATGGCA
>DWLZ01000267.1:0-11653 GCA_018251995.1 Urbanus velinus | reverse complement strand
ATAAACCTTAATCACAAGTCCTAACTTACAAATAATTAACTAATGATGTGTGGTGTTTGTGTACAATAATATTGCTATTATCATAATCCAAGGATAATCATTAATTCTAGGGATTAAGTTAAATTGATTATATTATAATACTATACTAATAGTTTAAGTCTAACAATCATAATGGAATTAAGGAAATAAAACCACTGCAAACAAGCAACAATATTACCACTATGTTATTTCCATAAATAAATTTAGTTCTTCAATGAAAAATAATCGAGCAACATTCTAATGAAAATGAGCAATTTCATTATCCAACATGTAGATACCGATTCAGCAAATGTTTGAGGTTCTGCTAATTTATTAATTTATACTTTATTGAACAAAACAATGGAGTCCACCTGTCGACCCATACCAGTCAAGCTGTGGGATGTGCAGATAAAAACAAATGTTGTATAAGAGAAACATTGGCGACATAAATAAACTAAGAATAATTGTAGTACTAAATCCTTTTCTGATCATGTATCAAATTCGTAAAATAATTATATAAAAGCATAAATGCTTTAAAGCATAAGGATAAGTAAATTAATTAATTGTATCAGAAATTGGATTTCTGCCTCATAGCAGTACCTGCTTAGACCATGTAAAAAATATATACAGTGTAAATGCTATGTAACATCACTCGATTTAACAACAAATTCCTTAAAGATTCAAAATCATCAGCTTTGGATGGTTTAGCTTGTCTTCCATGCATTGATATGCTCTATATAATGTTACACATACTTAATAATGACAATTAAGTAACAAAAATAACCTTTTAATGCCAAAATTTGTAAAAACTGTGCAGCTGTGTACATTGTTGTGTCATTGTTATTCTAGCCCATAAAAAAATCAACTGTCCACATTATACATACTGAACTTTGTAAGAAGTTTGATCTTCAGTTTAAAAATTGGGAATCTAGACTGTGCATGTCTAGACTGTTGTTAGCAGGAGTCCTGTATTATCAATATGTTATCATATTCTTACTTGCCCATAAACTACTTATGGTGAAGCAAGAGGTTAGGCTGAAATAGACTTTTGCTTTATCTAATAATGATTTTTTTTTTCTCCATTTAAGGACAACTCTATAACACCATAAAATATACATTCGCATCAGTGTCGTTATACGGAGTTTACATTGTATTTAGTTTATTGTCAACCCATTGCTGACCCACTGCTGGGCACAGTGTGGCCTCTCTTTTAATGACAGTAGATCTAGATGATTAGTCCATCATACTAGAATCTGTACATAATTATATTGATCGGCTTCAAACACCTTGACTTTTTTTGGGATCTCATAATTGCAACTTTCCACCATTACCTTGTGTGCGTCTTAATATATGAAAGTCTTTTGCGAAAAGGTAATAAAAAAAGGTAAAAGGTTCTGTATAAAAGGCTTCTAATTGTAGTAAGCATAATGCTACAATTTAACCGTGCTTCAAAAAGTGTCACTTAGAGCGGACCGCTTCTACTTTCTTCTAAGTCTGTGGACTCAGAAGAGGTATCTAGGTAGTGACGACAGCCGCCAGGTATTATAAGTGAGCCTAATTAGTTATTATCTTCTCTTCAATACATAGTTTATAAGAGAATTTCTTAATTTAAGATACAAATTATACTCTAGAACTGTACCTAACTTTTTACGATTATTTTGTGGCACAGCACAGTTGATAAGGTCGTTTGAGTTTCACGTCATTTGTGAAAGCTTCTATTACTAGAGGAACTATCCGTGAAGTTAAACGGGACAGAACAAAATCAACTGAACGTAAAATATGACGTTCACAAAATGTGACAGTGATAAAGTATATAACTGTATAGATAGTAAACTGTAGTCTATAGGGAATATATAGGGCGTTTGTGGTAGGTACGTAACTGTAAAGTTAATAACGAATGTCCCTCGGTGGAAATGTAATGAAAACTAATTTATATAACAACTAGAGTGTAATGTGTTGGTTTAATAATACCTTTGAGATGTAGGTATATATAAATTATATAACTTTAGTCAGGATATACGGCAGTATGTTCTGAACGAATGGGCGAAGCATTATATTGTATTTATATTATGAACGATGAACGATTTCGCTACTTGCGACATATCCCTAAGTCTATTCAACCTACAATCCAAATGACCAATGTAATTCAAATGAACCCTATAATTTTCTTAACAAGAACTCGTCGAATGTATTTACGTTTACACATTCATTTTGCAATTCTTGTGTGTAAGTTTTTTTTCCTAGTGACCTATTAAAAAGTATTGTCTTCTACGTGTTTTTAAATCACTGGAATCAAATATTGCTTGCTCGCTTGTGATTTAGTACTTTTCAACCGGCTATCTCTAAAAACTCGTCGACAAACTAATTTCACGCTCAGCACAATGCACTCATTTCTAACTCATATGGCAATAGAAGGAAAAGTCAGACAAACTCATCTTTTTGAGATAATTCTTTGTAAATTGAAGGCGAAGCCAAGCCAACAATCTTTCTACGCTCAGCTTACATATTTTCCGCTTATTAGACTTTCATAGGGGAAAACTGATTTAAAGATGAGTAATAGTCGGCAATTAAAATCTATACTTAATCATCTTTTATGGATTTAGGTATAATAAACTTAATAAACGTATACCACCTATATAGTAAAGCAAACATGCTATACGTGGTATTTATCTTCTATGGAAATTTGAGTGACTTTACATTTTAAATAGTATCAACCAGATAAATTACTTTCGTACCTGGTAGGTTTAATTTGCTTCAATTTAATTTCATCTATCGCTCGCCGTAGGATGAGGTCCATAACAACTGAACCAACTGAACTTTCATCTAAGGTTCGGTTTGTTCCCTCGTTTTTGTCATGAACTTGCAGTATCCTGAGGTATTCCCGGAATACTTTGGGAACGGGGAAATGGAGCTCTTTAAAAAGTTGCTAAAAGAGCCCTTGTGTGTGCGACGTGTCTGATGTTATAAATGTCCATAGGAGACGTTGACTACATTTCATCAGGTAGCCATATCGTTAGGTTCCTGTATAAAAATACTTTAATATTTGCTACATTATATACAGTTGATAACGTTAAACTGTTATCAAATCTTTACAGTTTTTTAATTTATTAGAAAATTATAAAAACATACCACTATATGTAATAATGTCTAAAACCTTTACATTTACTTAGTTTACGGTAGGTACTTTACGTGACTAAATTACGTACTAATTTTCAGAACATAAACTAAACCTATTTCATTATACCACTATTTTTACATCAGATACGAAAATAAGTTTAGATTCAATTGTTTAAACCAATTTATAAAAGAAAATGTCGTTACAGAAAAAGTAAAGCAATATTGGTATTTTGCAGCACGCTAAAAAGATCTGTTTAATTCTTTACGTTACTTAACTATTGCCTAACTCGCCCGGTTCTAATTAATTATTTAGCAGATTGTTAAGTATTTATATTAATTGCCTTCTAAGTGGAGGCAGTATGAAAATGTATTATTTCCATTCACGTGGCGACGCGCATACATTAAATTTACCTGTAACATGGGCTAGTCAAGCGTGGCATTTATTTTTTGAAGGAATGTCATTAAATAAAGAGTGTAAGAACCTATGATTAACCGGAGACGTAAAGAAATAAGAAAATATCTTTACCCTGCGTCAAGTTTATGGCTAGAAAGTTAAGTTTTAAAAATAATATGTATAAAAAACTGAACATTTTCGATACATTTAAAAATATTTTGAAATTTTCATCTCACGGGTTTATTAGCGCTCGAAAGTTCAGTACCCGCCTACGATCTAGTGCAATGACCTGTATGATTCGCCGTATACCTGCAAATATTAAGGGTTTAAGGATTAGTTTATGGATTTGCCTTCTGGTAAACAATTTGAAGACAATGAAAGAGAGAGGATATGAAACTCTTTTTATTGATTTCTAAAAGAAAAGCTTGTGGTCGGAAGTAATCTTCCTTCATAGAATATAATAAATCAACAGCAACAAGTGCTATAACTAATGGGCACGATTCGTACAGCAAGTAATCAAATGAATTTCTTGCAGATCGTGGTTTATTAGTTTACATCCATAATGTTAAATTGAAAACCTTTTGCGGTTGTTATCTGAATGATCCTATAAGTGTGGTTGATGTGCAAGATAGATACATCGTCGGTCACGGACGCGGGCTAAACGTGACTACCGCTAACCGTGCCGAGTATTGCACAGCGCAATCTAAAACTAACTACAATTATTTTCAAAAATTAAACTACCTTTTGTTTGCGAAATACACCCGTCTTCGAAACAAGTTCTGTCCAATTTGAGCCAATTATAATGATTGCTTCTAACTACATTGCGTTAATCTTTTTCGCTGTTTAAGATGCATTAAGTAATTACGCGGGTCCTCATGTCTTAAACATAATTGGTTATTCCCAAAGCAAGTTTAGGACATCACGATATTTATTATTCTGTAATATTCTGCCCATTTTTTATATTATTTGGTAAAAATATGCATCGTCTTGGCATACATACAAACTATTCATAAGAAATATCTATACAAGTTCTATATGTTCGGCGGTTACCAAAGACCTCTAAAGCAACGGCAACGTAACGGGATCTCATTTGCGACGAGAGATTGAACGTACACCTTCCATTTCCTTAGTGTTTCAAATGGGATGTACTGTTTGAGGTTAGGCATTTTAGAAATTGTTTTATGGTTTGACTTTATTGCTTGCTATTTGTTGGTATGCTATATGGTGGCTGTTGTAGTTTAAACGGCAGATCAGGATGAAGTTATTTGAATTCGTCTCGTTCATGTAAACTGGAATAGCTTTTATAGTAGCGATAAATCCTACGGGATTTATAATGTACGGAATTTAGGCCTCAGATTTATTTGAGGAAGTGGAGGCCTGGTAGAATTTGAAAATTCTACAAAACTCTATTAAGAACCAAAGAAACCTCATCAAGTTTTAAAATATTCCATCGTATTTTCTTACTTCTTTGACATTTTACTCGCTATAAAACGCATTTGCAGTTTAAATGTCACCAAGTTCTCTGAACGCAGAGATCCGTTATAAGGAATCCATTTGCACTTGACACAAGTCATTATTCCCTCCATTACTATTATTTGCGTAACGTAACGCGAATATTCTAATGTCCCTAATGCAGTTCCACTGCGTTAAGGCATTGTTGGATGCATCTTGATTCATAGCATTATGTGTTTTGCCGTAACGGCAGGTGGCTGATTGCCTTGAGTAGGTCAGGTGGGAGCATTAGGACTTGATCGTCGTATTTCCCAACGAAAGTGAAAGGTAAGATATCCTTAGGAGCCAGTTCCAAATTTAGCTTGTACGCATCTAATTCAACATGTGCGTGCTTCTAATACTGTTCAAGATGAGATCCACATACATACCTACATATATTATGTATGTAATAGTGGGGCTCGCAAGCGGAAGGTCGCGGTTTCTAAACGGTTTAATATTATTATGACCTTACTCATAATTGCTGAGGTCGTAATGATATTTGATGGAAGCTTGCCGTGATTCGAAGTGATGCTGTTGCAATAAAAGTTCGGTACGCTCAAATAATTGGAAATATTGCATAACATGTTGTGCTGTTGTTGGAATAGTAAATTTTTTTAGAACAACAATATTTAATCTAGCAAGAATAGAAACTAATCGATTACTGGTCTACAGTCGCCGTTACTTCAAATACTTGTTGATTGCCTCTGCGGTTTTCATAGCTCGATGCTTGCGCAATGCTCTAAGCACAACTACAGGTGCTGTTGCTGCAAGAATAACATTTTGTTCATATTTATTTCATTTTATGTACAGCCGAATTGTACATGTGTAAAATGCAATTTGAAACGGTTCTTCAAATCACTCATGTCTACATGCAATCTATGTATTGTGGGTTTGATATTTCATACAAATTACTGTAGACTCCTCACGACAAGTAGGTACGATGTTGAAATCTTAATATCTATCCTTTACCAACATGGTCTTATGATAGTTTTTTGAGAGGGCATCAAGTCATTAGGCCTTCACACGCGTTTCGCTTTCCTGTTATTGATACGGCTGTCGGGTAGCATTGTTATAGCCGTGAACGTGAGAGATGAACCGTGGAGTAATCACCGATTGCAACACTGCATTGCCGGTTGAGAATTACTCCTTTGTTTAGTAGTTTTTATTCGGCATCATTAAATGTTTTTTTTTTTGCATTTTACAGTTTTTGAGGTGCAAATACGATTTAAATCGAGACCATCGTGCCGCTTTGCTATCGACGGTTTCTCAACATTACGGGACAGTAGACGTGACGTATTTTTTCGTCTATTTTGTGTCGCTCGACGCAACGCTATGTTCGTCTGGCTGCACTGTAATTCGTTTTGTTATTACAGTTGCTTATAAGTCGTGATGGGACCGTTGTCACTGGTAATAGTGAGCCTGGATTAAGCCCAAACGTGGCTTCCGCAAATTGTTACGTTACCCTCTTTTCATAGTTGGTTTTTAAATCAAGCTCGATGGCTAAATACTTCGTTTTTAAATTACTAATTTTAATGGAAAATACAAAATCGTATTAAATATTGGAACATTGAATATTAAATAAGTACGTTAAGTTAAATCAATATATTGGCAGCCTCCACATAATTTTGGCAATGAAATTGTAATTACAGTAACGTAATATATTTGGTTGCAAAGTTTTCTTTTAATTATGTTTAAAACTTAAATTAATTGTCAAGGAATAATATCAAATAACGGAAACCTCTTTCCGTATATTACTCCTTGACGTTATTTAATTATATTTACCTTATGACCATACTTTCTATTCAATATCCATTAATTACAAGACGATAATTAATAGTAGGTCTTTATGACATTTTCCGCCGTAGTCGGGTGTAATGGTCGGTCGCGGTACCTAGAAGTAGGTATAGCGATCCCGTTAGGCCAGGTATCACGATCGAGCTAGTTTATTGGAAAGTGAGTTGCTCGAACCGTGGTCGGTGGCCGGCGCGTGTCTGCTTGCTTCCTGTAATCCAAAGAAAATGCTCAAGCCGACATCTCATTAGTGAGAGGCTGTTTTTTCATCAATTACCCGATCGGATGTTTGAAATGAAATAGCTGTGTAATTCACTACAATATTTTCGCTGTTAGTGCTACAATAATTTCCTTGGCTATATCGACTATTACTAATCACGTACTTTTCGAATAACAGTTTTAATGTATTATTTATTAACGGCATAACATTTTGTAAATTATTGAATGATATCACGTCATCATGTGTTTTGCTAAAATTAATCAGTTGGAGTTTCTAAATGATATTTTTTATTTAAATCAATATAGCTTCAATAAGACAACTTCGAAGAATATGCGTCGGTATTTCTAAAATAATCTGAATATCTGTTAAACATGTTTAGTTTCGTTTCCAACGAACACAATGAAAACAAAAGCGTGAAACATGATAGCTTGATAGTTAATTGATGTAGTCGGTGACCCGTTTAAATTTGGCTGTACATCCCGTGATTAAAAACGTGGAATGTGTATATGTTTGCCATTGGAACGAGGAAGGATATGAAATGAAATTGCCTATCCCAGTAGGTACCTATTTGTTATTTTGTGCCACTTTTGTTTACCTGTAATACAGTAACTACACGATTTGTGATATCGTTGCTTTCATATTTTTCTTCTACTTGATTTTGGTAAGATGTATATGTTTAATATATTATTCTAGGCGTGTATTGACAGCTAACACGCTAATTTCTGCTAATATATTTAAATATGTCAAGTGTTTTCACACAAAAAGTGCGTGTCCAATACAGTTATACCTGCTTATAAAAGCAACTTACCATAGCACAGCCGTATAGCCCTGACGCGGACTGTTAATGGACAAGTGACACAGATCTCTAACACACTTCTACTTCACCACAGATGCAACTTGTATTGCAAATACTGACTGTGTTTACAGTACTGGATACATTGTCGTTTGTCAATGTGTTTTGCCATATGAAATAAGACTTATTTCTATCCAGCTTCAGAATTTACCATTGAAACACACTCACGTGACTAATATGTTTAATGGTCTGTTAAAGCGCGTACAATGTTCAGTGGAAATTGTTTTTTATACAACAACATAAGCATAAGAGACAACTAAGGAATATAAAAAATGACATATTATGGCCGATCATTATGTAATGTAAAAACATCTCTTTATTTAGGGCACTGTAATAGCATGTCTTGTAATGTATAGTACTTTCTCAATAGTAATTGTACATCGAACGTGGTACATGAACAGCAGATGTATTATTTAGTTTCGTAACATTCCGTATTACAAATACGCGTGACTCGAGACATGTGGGAAGAGATGTTACATGTGTTAAGTAATTTCATTAATGACATATTGGCGTGGTATCGTGCGTTCGGCGGTACAGGTGTGCATGGTGCGCGGGAGCAGGCTAAGATGCGGAGCTATGGAGCCGGCACTTTCACTCTCGCTGGTGCGACAGCGGGCGCGGCAGCCTTCCACAGTGCTGCCGCGCCGTCGACGCCGGTCGCACCGCTTTACTCTCTCGCGAACCGCAGCGACCGATCGACATCCTGTGTCAATCGTATGCTTGGCTGCGCATGAGCTCGCCTACTCGTTGCTCTGCTGAATATCGAGATCGCGTTGTGAAAAACGTCCAGCTATTTTTAGATTAGGTGTTACTTCAGTTCGGTGATGTTTCACAAATGATCTTGTCGTAAGACGATCCTTACGGTGCCGTGTACGAAAATCCCATAAGGGTATTTAGAGTGAATCTGGGATGTTTGGTGATCTACAGTACAGTGTGGTGCCTAATAGTGTAAATTTTGTGATAATATTTCACACAGTGTTTCTTGTTTTGGATGTCACCCTAGAGAAAGTCGCAATTTCGGCGCTCTGTGTCTATTCAAGTTTCCCTCATGTGCAAATATTTATCGAATTTCGATTCCGTAACTTTCGTTAGAATAGTTTTAAGCCATATTATATTCATCTGCGAATATTGGATGTCGAAATCTGAGCTGTTTGTGGATAACAGACTCGCAGTCGTTCGCGCGTTACTAAATAGAGACTGGAATTTTTGTTCGAACAAAATATTAATATGAAGGATATTTTAGAATTGGCCATTCATAGATCTCTTACTATGAATGATACAGTGTCAAGGTTGCCGGAGCAGACTGGACAGATGTCTGCACAAAGTCGGGTGATGCGCGTACATTACGCTCGGTGCGACGTTCACTGTAAATAAATAATGACCTAATTGTACCTTGCGTCTTGGCTATTTCGGTTTCTGATTGACATGCTCACCTAATGTTCTAACTGTCAAACGTGTGTTCAATTGAATCTTTCTCTACAAATTGTTTAGTTTAATTCGCTATTCAGTGGTGAAACTTGTCGCAAGTGCAGTGCCTACTTTCAAAGATTTCTAGAGAGCCCTTTCTCTGCCGTTACCGACGCTCGCCGCAGTAGTTCTTCAATTCCTAAGTTAATTTGTGCATTAGGAACACCGTTACATAAAATTACGCAATGAAATTGTTGAATATGACTTGAGATGATGAAACACGCGTTGTATTCAAATATGCCTCATTACGACGAAAGTTTTATTCACGATGACAATAAAAATCAAAGGAGAAATAAGCGGAGCTATAGAGTGTATAAAAATGGCCTAAAACCATTAGGTTTTCTGGAGACTAATGAAGTAATTCATGTATTGGAGGAGAGAGGAACCTCGGCCATTAAAAGAAACATAAGAGGTATTAAAAATCGGGGTAATCGACAGAAGGCACCACAATCGTCAGAGAAACCCCTTGCGCCATATTCACATTATTATAATTTTCGTAAGACTCCTGATATAGTTATAGATCATTGCCCACGAATCAGCGTATTCGATCCCAATAAGTTTTATGATATTCGAAACAACAATCTTCCCACGCTAGCTCCTTGTAAGAGTTTTGATAACTTGACATTCAAACAAGGAAAGAGAGAAAACGAGGTGAAGGATAAAATAAGAAATGGGTCTAGTCTCCAGAATTTAACAGACGAAAGTTTGAAACATTACATTTCACCGTTGGGAGATCGATTGGTGGCGACGCAAAAAGAAGAAATTAAGAATTCGTATTCTGTGGTAGAAGCACAAAGGAAGCCTCCACAACGTCGTTTCTCAAGGAGCACGGCTGCGCCCGGTGCCGGCGTCTATCGACCGCTCAACGGAGACACTACTAACGACAAGTGTTTTAATGGTATGAAAATTTGCTAGCTTTGTATTTTATTTTGCAAATATTTCAACAGATTTATACTTAAAAAGATTTCATATCACAATGTCCTGACTATCTACTTACTGCTGTCTTATTGTCACCCATACCATCTCTCTTATGATAAAGATATTTTGAATTTGAAAAAACTGATAATTCTTAACTGTAGACATCGGTTAAGAAGAAATTTATAGATAGACTTATACGTATTTCGTTATAGATGATAGATAACAGATACCTGTGGGAATCTGGGATGTTCTGATTGCTCCAAAAAGAGCGTACTAATACAACGTCTCTGCGTAAGATTGCAAAAGGAAAATCAAGATATTATTATAACTTTTGCGTCAGATATCCTGTTGCTTAGCATCAAGTGGAACTCTATATTCAATTTCTACTTTTCAACTTCTTACTATGAATTCACAATTTCACACGTCTTGTACTTTCACAGGCTTTACTCTGAACCCCTATTATATTTAAACTATCGACGATAATGAATTTAGGTTCCAATTTATCGCTAATAAGAAATATTTAAATCTTTCAAACACACAAACTACGAAATAATTTGGATGAAATGTAGGTTATATAGTTACTAAACATAGTTTTGAAGTGAACGCTCATGTCAATATTGGTCACGTAAACCGTGACACAGCGACCTCCGATGTGACAGTAGTGTGGGGAAGTTTAAAGAAATTTTTGAAGCTTAATTTGGCTAACTTTCCATTTAAATATTTCGTTATTATGCAGAGATGATATTGGTTGTATTTATGCTTCTATTAACATGAGGTGAAATTGTAAGAATAGCGTGTATGTAGGTTAAATGCATTAAGCTGATTTTTTAAAATGACATGTCATATACAGTTGAAAAGTATGTAGGATTTTTAACATTATAACAATTAAGAACAAGATAACAAGTGATATTTATTATAATAGAAAACATATCTATTAAAATTAATTGCCATATTGCGGTCATTAAGATGAATCTCCCATGAAGATAAAAAAGTACTTGTAGACTATTGGAAGGATTTTGTAGTATAAGTATGTTTTTTTAAGATGGATTAGGGTACTAATTTAATATGAGTAGTGAAAGTGATTTTCTCTTAAGCTTCGAGGATGGTCTGCAATATTCCTGCTAAGGGTCGGTGGTTACAAATGATTGTAATTTTTTTTAACGCTGCCTGAGGTTTTCTCTTGCATTTTCCTTAACTGGAATGATGTATACTCAACTCCGCATATATATATATATATATATACGTAGGTATATGCTAGTGAAACAAACGTAAGTTAATGATATTTTAAGAAAACAACTTAACACTGATGCTGTTTATTTACTTTGAACGTTTGATGTTTGGTTTTCTGTTTAGGGTTCCATAAACAAAGGGTAAAAAAGGAACC
>DWLZ01000266.1:0-11653 GCA_018251995.1 Urbanus velinus | reverse complement strand
GACGCCAGGCGCCGCGGCGGCGGCTGCAGCCCGTGCGCCGCCAGCGCCGCCGCCAGCTGCCGCGCGCGCGCCGTCGCCGCGTCGCGCTCGTGTCGCGCGCGCCACACCTTGGTGAATTCGAGTACTTTATGTTTGTCAATTATTTGTACTCCACATTTAAAATCATCCCTGATAGTTCAAAACCAATCTTCAAAGAAGTTTTTTACATTAGAAAGATTTTTACATTATAACCTTTCCACCAAAACACTGCGATGGTACTATTAATCTGGAGAGATTATCAAATAGGCGTGATTTTAATTAAGGAAAATTTCATCAAATATCCCGTTGGTGGATTTGGTGATCTACTGGTAAATGCACCCTAAAACTCGTTAATTGTTAGAAATTAAACAAAAAATAGAAAGAAAATTGGATGAGAGATTATGGAGGAAACTGTCCTGAACTATTATGTATTAGCCTACTCATATTGATGATGATGATGATACAAATATGGTAAGTTAATTGAAGTGAATATAGCGGAGACCTGCGCTGCACAGACGGCGGAGCGGCAATGGCCCCGTCCGCCCGCGCCGAAGCCCCGCGCCGCCGCTTCCACGACAGCGCCATGGAAGGTAAGAGATTGACCTGCGGCATAGAATAAGTACTTTTATTTAAGTAGGTAGGTAGCAAACAAGGATGCAATCCACCCAATCGTGAGTTGTCACTGCTGCACATGAACATCTTATAACTTCATTAGAACAGGGCTTTGGTTATAGACATGGGTTATATCTAAAGCCGATCAAAGATATATACAACTTCTAAGATTCTCGCCTCATTATAACTCAATACATGTACTGCCAGCATTCACAACTATTCATTATCAATAAAAATCCTGTTTGCTGTACTTTGGAAAGTAATTTTTTCAAACCTTATAAAACACTATGTCGCCTCCATAATTAAGTAAGTCATATTAACTATATTTAAAATTTTAATTTAATGGCCTTACAATGTTATTGATTTATATTGGGACTTCAGCCCCTTACCCTCCTACATCCTGTATGTGCCTCGGCCTTCGACCAAATCACACTTAACTTACCCATTGACAAGGAGACCAAAGCGCAACAGGAGCCCGCACTAGAAGCGGCGAGATGTTCCCGCAGGTAGCGGAAGTACACGTGCTCGAGTAGGAGCAGGAGCGCCGCTAACAGGATGCCCGCCATGAGCAACAGGAACGCCGACAGGAACTGCTCTAGCGCGAGCGGGTCTGACGACTTGTGCTCCTGCTTGTTTGGCTTGCACGTGCCTGTCATCCAGTATCTGAGAAACAAGTCAGTAGGTAGATACACAACATAATTAGGTATCAATAAGTGCAAAAGTTCGTGCCAGATTTCATGGATTCAGGATTTTCATTTGGGAAAGAAGGGCGCTAGATCAGCCGACGGTAGGCTTTAAAAATATGGCGTAAAAATTAGTCTTCTAATAAGGATTCAGTTTTTAAGTCCATAGGTAATTTGATTTTATCGAGTAGGTCATCCTACGTCGGAAATTATCCCCCTTGAAGGATGAACTTAAGTAATCTACTTACTTGCATTTAAATTGCGGATTGTACCCGCCAGGCTGCATAGCCTATGTACCTATCTAGGTGCCTAAAAAATAATATTAAGTTTTCATTATCTTTTAAGCCCAGTTCACTTCATATTCCTATATTGATATATGGCATTATTAACATAAAGGGCGAAGCTAAGGCGAAAATAAGGTTTTTATCGAAGACATGCCCTTTCTCCCTCGTACCTACTTAATGTCTCCCCTCGTTGTTTAGTCAAGAGATTAAACTACCCTTGGATTAATCCTAACTGATGTGTGATGTCAAAAGTAATACTCGTACTTACTTTCATTTCGTACCTTTATAACTAGATACATAATACATATATGCAAATAGTATATTTCAATTGTTAGAAATTTATAGGTACCTTCGTAAACGCTCAAGATCTCCATTTGAGCGCAGGTCAAGTAGTCTTTTGTTGAACATACTGAGGTATTTTGAGTTTCGTGTAAATGCTAATCCGTATCCAGACATTGCATACCACGAGCCTACCGTTAATAGTCGGCAGTCTTCATCCTGTGAAACAAGTCCATAATATTTATGTTGACAAAATCTATAAAGGCCAACATAGGAACATATAAATAAGCGACTTGGTGCAGCACCGCAAAAAAAATGCAGCGTTGTAAGAAGTTTGCGACATGCAATGCGCCGCATATACTTGAAAAAACTTTGAAAAAATGTACTCTCTCTCCTCATGCAGTCAGGAACACTGCCGTTATAAGGTAGAAAATGCTATGTCGGTGGTCCTGCCGGAGTCGTATCGCAAGGGTTCTAACACATTCAAAACTTGAAACGTGTGTGCAATATTCAGCAGACGACTTACACTGTTACGCTGGGATGTAATGTTATGATGAAAATAATATTTAATTTTTAACGATTTAAAAGTAGATTTGATACGATACGATACGAGTATAGTAGGTACGATATGTAAATATCATTTTGAATATTTTGTTGTAGTTGCAATAGTGTGACTTCCATCCCTCGTCTACACCGCAATTAAATACCAACAAAATCCATTAAATGAAACGATAGATTACTATTACTTACTTGAGATACTAAGTAGTCTAACACAGTACCGTCATAGATAAAAGCGTCAAGCTCTCCTGTGAGTACGCTTGTTACCCCTGCACCGACAGTACTGCGATTATATCTGCAAATCAGAATGTATATATTTTTTATTAGGTAATGTAGGTTATTTATATAAACTAGGGTTGTCGCAATAGTCATTAGGATTTTTTTTAGATCTGAGGTTTGTTTACAAAAAAAAAAAAAAAAAGCTAACAAAAAATAAGAAAAACAGTTGATACCAAGTGAGAAAAGGTACTAAACTAAGCACTTTCTACTAAGATTAAGAATAGGAGGTTTTTAACTTACCGAACCATGTAAGCATGTGGTTCTGAAAAATATTTAGCAAGAGTTGCGTCCGTATGAGACCATGGCACGGTCCCAAATTTGAGCGGTGGACGCTGAGTTAAAGGTCTTGCTATACGAGGATCGTCTAAGCCGCTGAGTTCGTGAAACTCTTCTCGAGTGATCATAAATGCAGCGAGGTTAGCGGTGTATATAGCCAGAAACACCACAGCAAACATAGCCCACATGTTAGTCATGAATCGAGCAGTAAAGCCCCGTGGTGAATCCACGTGAACTGAAGCCTGACGGAAAAAGTATACAAAAAATGTTATAGAACTTACAAATAGACATTTTGAATAACTATTTAATATGGTAATTTACCTGAAAAAGTACGGCCCAAACAATCCAGTACGTTCGGCAAAGAGAAAACCTATTTTGGGGCATTCGTTTCGAATTTTGCCCTGTCGAGCAATCAAACCCACTCGGTGATAACCATTCAAAGAAGAAAATCGAAAATGTAGCCGCTTGTATAGCCACAGCTCCGACAAGCATCCATGAAGCAGTGTCGAAAGGCTCGAGAAAAGCAGTAGGAGATATGATTCCAGTCCTTTTAGCAACAACTATTGCAACACCAGTTTCCATAAATGGCACACTGAAATCCACAACTGCTTCTCGGTCTGAGTTTATTATTAAAGATGTTAAAACCTGCAAATATCAGAAGTATTTTATGCATTTCATCAAATATTTTGAACTATTTGTTTCAAAGCTAAAATAACATTACCATATCTGTCTTTTTGTTTACAAGATCTGCAATAAGACCATTCCATTTGCCGTGGTGCAAAGTTCCCCATCTACCATCCTCGACACGGACTAGCTCGTAGGTGAAACCGAGATGTTCAGCCAACTGTTGCAGTAAATCGATGCAGAAGCCACTACAACACTGATACAGTGAACTATTTCTGTGAGCAGTTCCTGCTTCTAACCTAAAACAAACCTTTCGAAGTAGTTATTTATTAAAAATCGTGGTGTATAATGCATCGTGGCGTTTAATCCTTATGAAAATATTGTAACAATGTTTTATTACGTACCCTGCTACTTCTGTTTCTGGTGCTACCCGGCAAATGACACCCCGATCCAATGAGCATCGCCCGCTGACGGGATCTGGTGGTGCCAAATTAATATACGGCGGTTCCTCCAAAAACGTTATTCGCATATGAAATTTTTCAGGAACACCTTGAGGTGGTGTATGTAAACCTCCGGGCCACACTATGTCCTTGATAACTAAACGTTCTTTTGGGTAAGAATTCCACGTTCCGACTTCTTCCCAAACTACCTGGAACCATAAAATACATATTAAGATTGTTTAGAAAACATAATTATTTATGATTTGGTAAATATTTACTTGTTCGCCTAACGTTGGTCTCAGGTTCATAATTTTTAATTCTGCAGCTCTAAGCTCCCCATCGGGAGTAAATTCGATGCCTTGTTTTCCAGGTTCACCGTCTATGCTGACGTTTCTTAGATGACGATAGAAACGTTCACCCGTTGACCATCTGGCTTCGCCTGTGCCAATTCCACTGCACGATAATCTTGTACCCAATGGATACCTAAAGTACTCTGATTCAGAGATGTACGATTCCACGCCATAGGCGAATACTTTAACAGCTGTTGCAATCTCGTTGATTAATGACGTACTGGACGTATCAAAGTGTACACCTGCGGATTGGAAACAATATTTAGTAATATAAGTAAGTGTAATAATTAAAAGAAGAAGGTACGTAAAGCTTTATCAATGAATACTCTTATGAATTAAATAAACGTCAGTTATTATATTCGCTGAATTTACATACAAACAAAATACGCACCAAGCATGCCAACTGGAAATTTGTTGGGTTGATGCATAGAGCCTAGCACACTCTGTGTAACAATCCAAACAAAGTTTTCACCGGTGAGGTGAAGATCTCCGGCAGATGATAGAATATCGGCTGCTTCCTCACGCGTCGCATATAGCAACATAACACGTGCTTCACTCGTTACTAATTCGTTTAAATCTGCAGCTTTTTTCACAACTATTGCATTTAAAATTGTAAATTTAAATCGATCCTGTGAATAAGTGATATTTAGTATACAATCAATCAATAACAATATTTCTCAATAATTTTGATTTAAAATTGAAATAAAAAATGAATACTAACTTGGAGTGCAGTGACCCTCTCTCTTACGGCTTGTATAAAATCGTCGTGCCCAGCAATAGCTGAGGTGATGACGCTAAACTGATGCCATTTGTATCGTTCTAGTATCGAGAGCATTGCTGCAGTTTGATGCTCGATAGTAGGAGCAAGTTGAAGACGTAAAGATGCGTGTGATGCTCTTTTTTCAAGTCCGCTATTGTCCGCGTTCCATGCAATGACCTAGATGAACACGAAAATATACGTATTCTGGGCATTTGGGCAACTTTGGGGATAAAACGAGGAAAATGGTAATAAAGACTTACGGGGATGCCAAGATACCCGGCCAATTGTAAGAAATACTGTGCAGAGGCAGTAGACCGTCCATACTGTTCATGGTTCATAAGATAAAGTATTGCGGACACGTTGACAGCTAAAAAATCTTTACATAGCGAGTCCAATATGGCTGAAAGTACATAGGAAGATTAATAAAAATATGTAAATTAGATATTTCATGTAAGAAACTTTATATCAAATGCCATCAGTTTATACTCCAATTAAAGGGGCATTCTATCCTGCTTTTGCGTATACACTTTTTTCATCGGACTTCTTTGACCGGCAGATCTTCGAGCGAAGTTACCGAATGTATCGAGTGTTTATGTTTATAATACCTAAAACTACACTACTACTACACTTACACATAGGACTAGGTGTGAGGCCCTGCATGGAAAGCGTAATGTTTAGGCGCACGTATGAGAAGAGTTTGAGTTTGCGCGGCAGTTTAGCTAGAGCTGCCTTTTCGGCTCTGGTGTAGTCGCGTGCACCGAAGGCCTTATGTGGCACGACAAGAGCCGCCGTGATGACGGACGGTGCGCGGGGGGCGGCGGGAGCGGGCGAGGTGCGTGGACGCCGCAGTCCGTCTACGCCGATTCGTACTCCAGCACCCCGGGCTCCATCGCGCGAGCCACTCCCCAGAACTCCGCCGCCCACTTTGATGCCTCCACCGCGCTCCGCCGCCGCTAGCGCGCCCAGCGCGGCCAGTGCCATCAGAGCAGTTCGCGCCTGCATCTCCACTTCTGATGCTGTGAAAAAATTATGAAGAAAAAAGTATTATAAATTTAGATCTTAACTACTCTTACTATTCTCTCTGTGCGTGAACGTTAAAATATTGTTTTTGGGTAGAAACATAAGTAACTAAATAATAGCGTTCTAATAATAGCTGTCTTCCCTAAAACAATAAATTCAGCTTGACTCGTCTTGATTATACGCTGTTATACGAGGTGTGAGTAATAAAAAGGATGTACAGCTGTCTAGTTTAACAGTTACATTTTGGAAATTCGTGTGAAAGTAGGGACTGTAGGTAATTTTACCAATGAACGTTTACTGCAGGTGCTATGGTAGGTACTATGTGTTTTTAGTGGTGAAATCTTTTTTTTTTTTTTTAATATCACATGTTGCAGAAATGTTCGATGACGTGCTTTTTAGTTCTGATTGTCCATAGCAGGTGAATGAGCAACTTATGATAAACATTATGGTTTTGAGAAATATTTATGAAGCAAACTTATTTTTGTTACCTAACTATAAAGCTAGGATCCTTCCTGTAGGTAGTTAGCCTAAAATGTTTAATATACACACTACCTATATACGAGAATATACCTCTAGCTCTATTATTGGTATAATATTTACATTTTGGTGGATAAAAATATCGAGAAAAAAGTTTTGGTTATAATTGTATAGTATAGTATGGGTTATAATTGTTTTACTTATTTTTGTACACATGATATTTACCTGTACATGTACCTATGAAATTTCATACACAATCATTTAGCACGATGGAAGCAAATTAGTCAATTCAAAATTGATTCTGATGGTTGGCAATTCAATTGTCGATGATCTAATTGGCGTATCAGTTCGGAATAAGTTCCCTATTAAAGAAGACCTGTGACCAACCGTATAATATGAAAATGCTGAACAAAATATAATTTTAGAACTTTACCCTTTGATTGTATATAATCAAAATATGTATCTAATTGTAGCGCTTTATGTTACTATAACGTTAATAACCTGTAATAAGTTGGACAAAAAATGGAAATGAGTTCATAGACAGGAATAATAAAAAGTCTATTTATAACCTAGTAACAGATACATCACGTTTAAAATTATATCTTATAAATATCAGAGATAAAAAAAAATTTAAAGTAGGTACCTATCTAAAAGGCGTTAAATCTGATATAAGTTGGCCGTTCGTATCGCGAGGGGAAAACAACAAACAGTAACGAATGTATGAACGTACCTAATTACAATGAACTAAAATAACAATATAATAAGCGTATTAACTAGGTTGGAGTACCTATTAATTTAATGGAACTGTAGAACAGATAGAATATATTATCTAACTTATCTAGTAGCACGGTTTGTAGGTAGACACTAAAACATCATAATTGTTTACATAATAGCAATGCATATCTTTGAATTATTATAGGTAACTTAACACTTACATCAATCTTCATCCTTAATCATAATAATTTTATATATCAATCCATATTATTGGGAACCCTTGCTAGGATAGTGGAGACATCTATCTTCAGTAAATTAATATTTTTTATTAAAGATGGCTTCCCATCATGTGTTAGGTTTTACTGAACGTGTTATAATTTTAGGTTATGTACCCATTCAAATAAATTTTATAGAAAAATGATACCTTTATTAATATGTTGTTATAGATACCTATAAGCGCGACACACCGCGATGGTGGCAGTGCCAGCGGCGGCACGGCCGCGTGCTTTGAGCTATCCACATAAATTGAGTAGGTGACGGGCCGACATGGGGTCGTTCTAGGACGGACAGTGGCGTGGTCGCCGACAGCGCGATCTAACACCACGCGTGTTTACGTAAGCGCCACGCCCCGAGCCACGCTTCGGCGGTAAGGGGCGCGGCGCAGAGCGCGAAGCACCTCCGGTCGCCGAGCGCCGACTGACGCACCCTCATCCCTGCACGCTGTGGGGGATCGCGCCTGCGTCAACCACTTACGTTACAATCTTCACGCCTCCTGTTACATAATGTCTAAACTTCGACAAAGCTCTCTAGCTCCCTAATAAGAATGAGATACTTTACAGCGTGCGGATGTACTTACCTACTCACTAAAGCTGTTCTGTTTAATGTTATTATAACTTAAATGTGTAGAGACAGCTACGTTTATCTATTAAGAACAATTGCAACTCGTCATTACACATAGTAAAGAGGCTACAAATAATTTATTATCGCTAAACCCGAAACGCAACATATAAAGCCAATATATACCTAATGCTATCAATTTAATAGAAAAAGTAGGTAAGTTCGTAAATAGTCTATTACTTACCTAGTTTGCTACGAATTTAGGTTTTTTAGTTTATTCAATAGTAGCTTTGACTTTGAACACTCATAGAAATAGGTGGCTGCTCCGCCATTTCTCAGGATTATTATGGAACAAATATAGTCGAACTAGAGCAGAGGTTTCCAAACTTTTTCGTCTAACGCCCACTTTGAAAATCAGTTATTTTGTAGCGCCCTACATTTTTTTAAACTAAAAACCTTAACAACATATTACTTTCGTCTGGAATTTAATTAAACAATTTATTTTTATGTCAATAACAAATGAGCGGCCACTGCGGCCCATGGACGTCAGCGCCCCTCAATTTTTCTGAGCCCCTTACCGCCCCCCTCTAGGTCTCCAGCGCCCAGAGGGGGGCGTTATGGCCCACTATAGCCACTTTAAACCTCACCTAACCTCATCTAAATGTACGATAGTGGCGTGACTAATGATGACAGTGATTAATGGCGATAGTGATAACATAAGCCTTATCTACATGTTGTCGCAGGCATTGCTTTAAAAGTTTAAAGCATCTAGTACCTAGGTACTGCGCATTCTGAGACTCATGATATTCGTAGAGTAGAATGGTTTCCTACAATGTACAGTGCGGGAACAGCAATTAGAAATACCAAACGCCGTGTGGATGGCTCTTATTTCTTTTGGTCCGACAAACGACTTCGCTACTGGCTACTGAAGACTGATGAGAAGATATGCAAGATATAACCCCAAAGATACAAGTTAAACTATGTGGGGTAGGGCATCGTCTCCGTCTACATATACTATCTACATCAACAAATACATCAATTTAGCTTATGCGGTTCACTATGGTAATACAGACCTTACTGTATAGGTACCGTGCTCATTACACAAGCTCTATTCCGAAAAATTTGCATTCGAATGTGGTATATACCCTACAGATCTCCACCGAAAAGAACTCACATAAAGAGTGTCTTCATTCCTCTATCATTGATGCTACTACCTCTTCAACCAACACTCGACTGGTTCACCCGTAAATTTAGTAGCAAAAAATAGTAACTACATACTTGGAATAGCGTAGCTGGACATGGAAACGGGACTCCTGAGCTAGAGTACAAGTGTCTCCTTTTACTATGCCCGAGTCCTGTTAACGTTGGTGCATTCGTCGATTGAACTGCAGACTCTCGTGAGATGTGGGCAAAACATGGGAACTTTCGATCAGTTAGAAAATATTACAATTCTAAAGTTAAGTAGATAAAAGAAATCACATCAAAGTATATATCCTGCCATCTAACTTTAACTACTTACATACTTATTCTCACGGTTTCCGTGCATCAGTTATATGGGCGAGATATTCTAATCATTTTATAATAACTTTTTGGGAATACCTACGATGTAGAAATTATGTATGTACATTATAGTAAACATTAAGGATTTCAAAAAGGAGTTCAGTGTGTCAGGATTATAAAATCCCAACTGTGGTCCCACTCTGTAAGGAGAATAAGAGGCTAGACAAAAATCTTAAGCGCTTGAGGTGAGACAAAAAAAATCAGACTTACTGTAGTTTTTTTTCGCCAATCGTCGCTGTTGAACTGGAGCGCAGTCGAGTAAAAACGTTGAACACGGTTTAAAAAATATAATAGCATATTCTCTGCTGACAATAGTAAGGACTTCTTGACGTTGTGGCTCGAGGCTGTATAAAGACAATTTAAACCTTGCTTTACAAAGAAGAGTTGAGTGTTTATTGTTAGGCTTTTATATTCACGCTTGGAACTGCATTTCGTTTTTCGTGTTCGATACTTGATTTTGTTCCACTATTTGACATGCAAATTAACAATGTCGTCCATACTGACCACAACGCAATCATCACAAAATCGCTGCTTGCGGACATTTTGACACTGCCGTGTTGTTTCGTACGTGCGTACTTCTGTACCCTTTATCTCATCAAAAACATAAAAGCCAATGTTACGGAGACAATGTTATGATGTCACGCGCTATCAAAAAGTTATCAGATCTCACGTAGAAGCCAATGTGCTATTTATACACACCTTAACACTACAATCGCTAACTTTATAAATTCCCCACCTCAGTCAATAGTTGTGGGCTTTCTCCAGACACATGGGCGTAAATTGTAGTTCTTGTAGTAAAGAAAACGAAGGCAAATGACAAGGCCTTAACACTTAAACTTAACACTTAAAACTTAAGATTCTAATCAATCTTAGGAGTTTTAATAAGTATATTAAATTTCAGGTATTTAGCTTCTACGGAAAACACGACCGTGTTTCTAGATACTAAATGAGTTGTTACATAATGACAAGAATGATATTCCGCTTTACTGTCCTTAATAAATCTCTGTCCTTAATCTATTAAGAATATTTATCGCTTTATAAAGTTTAGACAAAAAGAGCCAAAGTTAGGTAGACGACCTGTAGAGGACAACGGAAAACTTTTGGATTCAAACGGTGCAGGACAGATTGGCGCCATTTCGGAGGGATTCAGCAGTAAATCTCAAGGGGCTGATGAACGCATAGTTTAAGTGGGAAATAAATCTGTATACTTATGGCAATGGTATTTTTTTCCATACCTAACGGGGGTACAGCAGATTTTAAGAAGTTAATGTCACTAATCTGCATCTATAGATGTTAAGTCTTCGTTGGTTTTGATTTATCTTATTTAAAAGCAAAATATTCTTCGAATTCACAAAACGAACTTTTCCAGAATTTCAATTGCAAATGCATCAATTCAATAGATTTAGTTTTTTTTTATAATAAGTGCATAGTTTGAGTATCCTATAGATTTTTAGATCAAAGTTATAGTCAACAAGCGCGGCGGGGGTAAGCGTAACTCACACGGAAACCTAATTAGGAAGTCAAACAGACGCTCCCCAGCCACCAGATTTAATTAGAGTTCTTAAGGCAAGACTTGTAGGCGACATCGGAAATAAACTATGTGTACAATATAATATAACTATGAATGAAATTATTTATTATACGCAATATTTTTTTACGATGCCTGTCTGTTTCATAGTTGTTTGGATTTGTACCTACTGATCGAATCGAATGAACTCGAATTTTAGTAATAACATAAAATTTACTTTATTACTTGAGATGGATATATATATTATATTAAGGAAGGGTCGGTACGGCCTCTGATATTTATTCAAAGATTTTTACCATAGATAGGCCCTGCGCATTCAAAAACTGTTTACGTTTTGCGTAACTGCTGAAGAAA
>DWLZ01000265.1:0-11657 GCA_018251995.1 Urbanus velinus | reverse complement strand
ATTATGGAGTTGTCACTACAAATATCAAATTTAATAATTTTCAAAATCATTATTAAGTACCAACAAAGAACAAACATAACATTAATTTTAAGTACATCATAACACATAGAAATTGTGACATAATTTGTGTTAATAGGTATATTGTGAGACAATTAGAAGCTAATATCACTAAATCGAGGAAGAGATTCCATAATGTGGAGTTTACTTCTGTCAAGTCTGATTCGTTCTTGACATAGTTTAATTCATAATTCGGACAAGAAGTGTCATCCGAATCATAATATAATTGCTTCATTTCAAATCAGCGATCAGAGTCTCACACGCATTTTAGCACCAACCAAGAAACTCCCTCTTACCTACCCTACGCTGAGTTGAAATGAAACTTAACTTTAATATAGTCTTCAGAGATTCTTAAGAGCTTAAACTAACGTTTAGTCTAATCATAATAACTAAACTTATATATAATCCCGTACCATCACCAAAGATTGCACATAATACCCGATACTTTGATTTTTTAATTGCAGTCATGCCTAAAGAAAGGCCGTTAGATTTAATTTCGACTGTTAAAAAATTAAAGGTATTTTATATGAGAACAAAATATTGTTCTCTTATGTTACACGAATAGATAACATACTATTTTAAATGCGGAATGTCTACATTCAGTTTGGAAGACAGCTTTAATCACTAACTAAAAGAAACATTCTGTGCACGGTCTAAACAGAATTCAATACGCACTAGGATAAGTCAGATTACTTTAAAAATATTTCGCATTTATCATCAAGCGGACGGAATAAATTCGTAATAACTGTAAAAAATTCCATTATTATGGAATAGCCTTCAGTTTATTAAGTACCTATTAAAATCGGCACAGAAGTGTTATTTTTAGAAGTAGATGTTGAATTTTAGTTGTGGACAGGCATTGGCAGTTGTCCTAGGAGTTGGTTGGCGAACGACGCATTCGTGAACTTAAAATGCCGCTTATCGTAGAACTTGAGCAGCGCGGGGGAGTAAGGGTGTTGCTTCTTTAGGTGCATGTAGTGTTCTTCTGGTTCTGACGTGGTATGGCCACATTCTTCGCATACATACATCTGAAAAATAAAAAGTAAACGTTATTGTAGACTTCTAGAATAATTATGTCTTATATTTTAGAATAATGGTTGTCATATTTGTTGCATAAAATATTAATAGAAATATATATAGGCTAATCCAAAGATTCATATAACCGTAGATCGGCCCTGCGCATTCAAAAACTGTTTGCGTTTTGCGTAACTGCTGCAGAAAAGATGGCGTAGTGATAGTTACAGTTATCTCGTATATATCTACATGTATATATCTTTGATTAAATAGAATCAAAAATCTTAATCGGAATCTTTAAGTTATGTATGGAAGCATACACTATAAAGACGCTTTCTACACACATAGGCCCACAGTAGGATTTTCTCGTGTCGTGAATGCCATGGTCATACAAAGACGAATACACAAACACCCAGACCCAGAACAGAAATCTAAACTCATCATTAAGATATCTGTCTGGCCGGGAATCGAACTGGGGACCCACTGCGTGTCAGACCGGTATGGTAACCGAGCCGGTATGAATGTATGCTGTAAATTGAATATATGTATTAAAAATCCTGAATAAAAATCCGAATCATATCGTAATAATGTTAACTGACATATCATTGAGTTATTGTTTTCATAATGTATTGAAACCGGATTATTAGTTTCTAAAATATTGTCATGCATTTATGTGGAACATCACGTAAATTTTCGTATCTCTGTAGATGTTGAGAGAAAACATATAAAAAAAATTACAAGGCGTATCACGAATATCGCCTATAGGTGCCGAAAATCACATAATATAAAAAACCCCATAATTGCACATTACCGGATTATTCCCAGGGAGTGTCGATATACAAAAAAAATACTTTGTGATTCTAAGCTAAGACTCGTCTATTGATACTTAAGTACAATCCAAAATCAATATACCTATTATAGGTACCTATACTAGTAGTATACATTACAAAAGTAAGTGGCCTCTTTGATTATTATTTATCAATCGACTTGCCAACGATTCAGTATTGAATAGGGCTCAGTTTTGCATTCGAGCCATACATTTAGACTGCATAGCCAAATTGTTCATGATATTGTAATGTGGACACCCCATTAGCCCATTAACATTATATAGAGCAGGGTTTTCATTTGTGTGATGTTATACATTCTGATCACAGGTTCTAAAGCTGTCTAACATCACATCACATGTCAACTCACTAATATTTAACGCCACTATAAAATGTATAAAACTGATACCGTTCTGTACTCTAAGTACGACTTTGTTACATTTTTTTGATACGACCTCCGTTTACGTTTACGCTCATTTTCTATAGTAAAATTTTAGTAGCTAAACGGTCAGCTAGGAGCGTTGCATGTAGTTATATGGGCCCAAACGTAAATGTAAAACGTTTCACTAAACGTAATAAACTCGTACTGATGTAAAATATCTGGCAAATATAAACCCAGCTTTAAATAATACAGAATATCGGGTATGTTCCAAACAAAGCCCGAAACGTTTCCAATGCTTAATTTATCATTCCGCCCATTGCACGTGATTATGACCGCGTTTTATCCACTTCTCTCATATAATATTGGAGCATCAGAGTGGCTTTGACTTTTTATCGTTTGAACTAGAACTCTCATAGGTACATTCTGATAGTCTTTATGCGGTATTGGAACGATTTTTTTTGCAGGCGATTGGTGTAATTACTAGAACATACCCATAGACACTAGTAAGCACTCAGTGTTAAATGTCAATGTTAACTGTCAAAATACTAATGACATTGCTATCAGCTTGTTGACTTTGTTGTGATTTCACCAAAATAAATATACTCTAACATTAAAGACGTCTTAAATACAACCATTAAAAAATGGTTTACTTACATTTTCCATCTAATTTGACTGAAGAGGAATTGATGTTACAAGCAAAGTATCAGAAACTTAAAAAGAAGAAAAAAGCTCTACAAGCCTTAAAAGCCCCTAAGCAAGAGCCAGAGAAACCGTTGTTACCTAAAAGGCCGACTGAAGCGCGCGATGCTCGTGAAATAGCTCGAAAATTGATAAAGAGTGGAGCCATTCAAGCTATTAAGAGCCCGCCTCCACAACCCCAAAATGCTACTTTTAAACGGCCACGAGCAGGTTATTATATCAATACTGACAATTATAATTCTAAGAAGTTTCCGTAACGATATATCATTAGCGAATTGCAAACAAATTAAGTAAGGCATACTTATCCGAGGTGTTTCAACTCAGTCCTCACGGGTAGCAACATATCTGTGGTCAAGCTCAGTTGGGATTGTGATCTTATCTAGGGTTGATTTCAGATGCTCATGGGTGGCAGTGGCCATTTACGATCAGGCGGACTGCATGTTAGTATGCATACATGTAGAATGTTCGAAGTAGCAACATTCTTAATGTTGTTATAATATTAGTAAAGTAATAAAGCATAACTGTGTCGATTATTCAAATGGTTATAGCTTACTTTTAAACATAAACTGTTATAAGTTTACAATGATTGGTATAACCAAGACATATATAGTTATTGTAATTATTGACAACCCGCGTGACGGAGCAGTTACCATACCAGCCTAACACGCAATGGGTCCTGGATTTGTTTCCCGGCAAGACAGATTTGAATCTATCTGACTGATATTATTATATTTCTGTTCTGGGTCTAAGTGTTTATTTAGTGTGTATTTCTGAGTCCATGGCACCCACGACACATGAGAAGTCTACTATGGTACTATAAGGGGTCATCAATAAATTACAGATATAGATACACAAATCCTCCCTCCCCCTTGTCACATTTTTGTACGTTTATATTTCTTTATGTTCTTTTGTTTTATATTTACTGTGTGTGCATAAATTGTTAAATAAAAATAAATAAATAAAATTTTTAAGACCTCCGCCTCCCGAGTGTGACGTCACATATTTTGATAAATACATATAAATAATTAAATTAAAACTGCAGTTCCAAATTTAAAAATGTGACATCACGATAGTTAGGATCCTTCCCCACCTCTTGTCCCACACATTGTCACACTTTGTTGACCCTCTCTGTTCTCCTTAATGTGTGACATAATTTATGGATGGCCCCTAAGTGTAGAAAGGTTTATTTTTATTGTAAACAAAAAGAATACTAAATAAACAAGCTTCTTTTAGTTAAATACACTAATCTTATTTAAAACTAACAGGTCGAGAGCGGAAACTCAGTGGCTCCGCAGGTGCTACTGGTGGAGTAGCATCTTACCAGCCATTCAGTGCCTCACAGGAACCACCACCACCAGAAGAGAAGCCCGCTCCTCGTGTCAAATATCTATATGATTCATTTGTTACTGCTCGAGAAAAGTAAGTATAATACACAATGAATTTTTCAGGTGTATGCAAGCGGCTAAATCTGAAAGTATAAGGTTATTTTCCCAAAATGAACTTGTTTGATTCCTGTTTAGGAAAATAGATCTTTCAAAAAATAATTTAGTTTTAGTTTTTACAAAATTAACCTCGAGACTTGTATTAGCATTTTTTATTCAGTTGAAATGATAAAGACATCAAAAATGAGTAGTTATCGTAATTATCTTTTTTAATTTTATTTACAGGGAAGAGAAAGTTCCGCGTGCAACTGCAGGAGGTGGAGGTGCAGATGCTCCAAATGTTGGCCCAGGAAAGACCAATACTCTACAAATTGTTGGAGCACAGATTGCTGAAGATGTACTCCGGCGTAGACTTACTAATTTTGAACCATTTACTTTTGCACAGGAACCTGATGAAGAGAGGTGAGTTACATTTAAAGAAATATAAATGAGTTATTATTTATTGCACCATCAGGCTGATAAGTTGACAGCATCTTTGATGTTTGTTTCTTTCACATACTTTCTAGAGAATGTGTGGAAGCAAAATAGATATGTAGGTATCACAATAATTATTGAATCAAGTATTGAGTTCCTTTTTGATATTTTTGTATTGTTTATCAAACCTTCAAAACCATTAACAGGGCCTACTTGACATTCGAAACTGTGGACATGGCAACAAATGCCCAAACTGCATTGGATGGGTGTGAGGAACAATGGCGGATTACATTTTCCCGAAGACCGCCACCACAACAGGCGGGCTCATGGACCCCTGGTTCAGCAACTCCTCGCAACACTCAAGCACCGCCTCCACCTAAGGATTCTAAACGCGCATTAGTAACTTACGATGATATATTTGAATGAAAATGTATGAATGTACTAAATAAAGTAGAAATAATTTTACATCCTGTACTTATAGGACCCAGTAGTCTTTTATATTTATGTAAAATTTTAACTAAATCCTTGGACCCAAAATATCCAAGATTTCAAATAAAAATTTACAAGTGCATTCAGTTTATGTATGTTGTGTTTTATTCCTTCTGTACTTTTGTGTCTGCACTCATTAAATACCTACTTAAATTCGGCGAATTCCTAATTATATATGCCCGTTTTACATACTCGCACCAGACTGCGAGAAGCACAGAGTACATTTGCATATCCGAGAGCGAGTGAGAGGCTCTCGCATAATGTGTGCAGCGGGCATGATTTATGAAAGAAAAATATAGAATTTACCATAATACCGAAACTAGACACGACCGTCTGGATTATTACATTGACTAATATGGTTTTATATTTTAGGTTAAAGATATTAGTAACATGGGTGATTTTTCTTTCTTGTTACTACTTTTAATTGTCCCCGTGGTTCTTGTAGTAGTAGTAGGGAGAATAAACAGCATTACCTATTGCGTATATTACGCTGGAACGTTTACGAATGCGCATTCGCGTTTCTTTGAATTAGAAGGGCATATAGACACTGCCTAGCGTATATTAGCTTGTAATGGAAAGGACGGGCCTCTGCGTATTATTGATTGCTTTCTTATTCTTTTCTCTTTGATTATATGGAAGTATATAATTAACGATCAAAGGCTTTTCTATTCCTATGTACATACCTAAGCTGTTGTTTCATATAATGATTTCAGATTTGTATATGCTTGACTGTACAGTTTTAATACATAATAATGTTTAAAAAGGATGCCTTCAATGCCTTGAGAGTCTTAATACTTTATGAACGTTTTTAATCAAGATCTATGATAAGGTTACGGCTTTTACGCAATTAAGCACAAGTGTGGATGTACCATAATGTAAACAATACTTATAAAACTTAATATTTTTATATAAGTCTTTATCGATATTAATGCTGCTTGTATTCAAAATCAACACCCTTTATACGAGTTTGTTAAGTTTTCTCGATACGATCGTCGTAAACGTTTACGCTCGCTTTTCCATAGTAAATTTGAGTACCTAAATGGTCCGCCAGGAGCGCTGCTTGTAAACTAGGCTAAACGTAAACGAGGAAAGTTTCACTAAATGTAATAAACTTGTAATAGGGGTACAGGAGTATTTCTTAGTCGGAGACAGTTTTAAAACTTGTTATTCCTTCAAGATTCCTTAAAAAATATTACCGATTATTTTCTGTGTTATTCTGAAGTTATAATCTTTATTTTGTACTGTTGTGTCAATGCTACATTTGGACTGAAAAGCCAGATGCTTAGGCCAAAAATATATTTAAAAAAATCAATGTCACATTATTAAACGTCACTGCATGTCATATATGTCACGTTTGGCCCTTTGTCAAAACGAAAGAAATTAGAAATATCGAAAAAAATTGTAAAATTCCGAAAAAATGTTTCGAGTTATAAAAAATGTTATGCCTATCTTGCAAAAGACCTTGCCGAAAAGATTGGGACAACAAGAAAACGCTTTGATTATTATACAGGCAAAACAATTATCAAATTCAGGTGATAACAAGTACAAAACTTAATCATGGTGCAATTTTTATTTTGAAGCCGCAATAAGTAAACTAATTGCTTTTGTTAATTTTAGTTGATGATGATAAATTTTCCTTGAAGCACGAAGAGGTTGGCCGCCCTCTTTATTTCGATGCACAAGCGACAACGCCGGTGGTAAGCATGAAACTAAGTTTTGATAATTACATTCTAGAAGACATCGATAATTAAATGTACACGAACACTTACAAATATTGTTTTTTAGGTTTTAAGAAATTTGTAACTTTTAACTATCTTTGAAACTTATCAAATAATTTTAATAGGTTATAAATTACATATAATACAACCTGTATATTCTTTCGTTCTCAGGATCCACGGGTACTAGATGCCATGCTACCTTTTCTAGTCAGTTACCATGGCAACCCTCATTCTCGGACCCATGCCTATGGGTGGGAAAGTGAAGCTGCAGTAGAAAAAGCTAGAGAACAAATTGCCAACTTAATTGGCGCAGATCCCAAAGAGATTATATTCACTTCAGGAGCAACCGAGTCTAATAATATATCGATCAAAGGAGTGGCGCGGTTTTATGCTCCTAGGAAGAAACATATTGTGACTACCCAGATTGTAAGATACTGTTTCTAATCTTTGTCTTCGACACATTATTCCTACCGATGCATTTTTAATTTAAACCCTCACATGTAGGTTTCCTTATAATTCATTCACTATTAGAGATTAATTTCTAATAGTAAATGAATTATAAGATGCACAATGCTCGACTATCACTGCTTCGAGTAATTAAATAATCAGTTTTAAATTAAGTATGATATTCAAAGTGTATTGGCCTATGACACATGTATGTAATTACATCTACTAATTTGAATTACTATTATAAAAATATTATAACAGTATTTGCACAAAAGTACAAAAACCTTGTATATATCTAAAAAGATCTTTTGATTTGCACCTTACACTACAAGATATAATTATATATATCCTTTTATGGGGGCCACATAAGTCCCACTATAATAGTTTTTAGGGCTCCTGCGCAGTTTTTATTCATACTGTGATGCCACAAAAACTACTTTCTCATACAATTTTTTTACTGCGGTCAGCTGCTCGGCTGACTGCATTCCGACTAACTGCATAATGTGTAGGAGCCCTTATAATTGAAACCATATAATGTGTGAAATGTTACTCTATACCAGCGGTCGGCAACCTTTTGGCAGGCAAGGGCCACGAGGTGGCTAAATCAACTAAAGACGGGCCACACTTGTGATATAAAAACCTAAGAAGCCCAATATACATACGATGTTTATAAGTTATTTACAAAGGATTAACGGGCCGCAAGTAAGACGTCGGCGGGCCGCATGAGGTCCGCGGGCCGCGGGTTGCCGACCGCTGCTCTATACAATTACCTAATAATCTTTCTTCAAAATGAAAGGATTGATTACAGCATGACTTTAGTAATTTATGTTCGTAGGAACACAAATGTGTCCTGGATTCTTGCCGAGTGCTGGAGGGTGAGGGTTTTAAAGTGACATACCTCCCTGTTGGGCCAAATGGGATAATAAATTTACAAGAACTGGAAGAATCTCTTACTCCGGAAACTAGTCTGGTTTCAATAATGACAGTCAATAATGAAATAGGTATGTATGGTAAAATCCAGAAGAAATAAATTCATTTTTAGTTCCACTTTTGAATATATTTTTTTCTTTTTAACAAGATTTTCATATACATTGAAACATATTACAGTTCCAAAATAAATATTCCATTTTTTGTTTAAATATGTACATGAAGTTGCAAAGCTGAAACAGAAGTGATTTTTAACACATTTGTATCTCACAAAATTTGCACACTTTTAGGTGTCAAGCAGCCTATTTCTGATATTGGTGCTATATGCAAGAAAAAGAAAATATTCTTCCATACTGATGCAGCTCAAGCCTTGGGTAAAATGCCATTAGATGTGAACAAAATGAATATTGATCTAATGTCAATTTCTGGTCATAAAATTTATGGACCAAAGGGTGTGGGTGCCTTGTACATCAGGCGCAGGCCTAGAGTCCGTGTGGAGCCTATTCAAAGTGGTGGTGGACAGGAGAGAGGCATGAGAAGTGGTACAGTACCCACTCCTTTAGTTGTCGGGCTTGGTAAGTTCTAATGATTTTACTTTTCGTCCACGTTCGGTTTCGCCCACGTTTAAAAAGTAAAAAAGAATACAAATTTAATAAGAATGTCATCCTGCTGTACCGTGACGGCGCGCGCAAGTGCGCGGAGCGCGAGCTAATGGATTTTTCAAAAATTAAAGTAGTCTATGTTACGCCTTACACCTTCAGCTATCTTCCAGTAAAAGTCCCATCAAAATCGGTCCAGTCGTTTAGAAGATTACATTCGCCAAACAGACAGACACACAAAAAAATGCATTTTTGTTATACTTGTCGTGTATACTTTCACATGCGTCGAGTAATAAGTTTTTTATTTTGAAATCACAAACAGACACTTCAATTTTATTTACTTTTAACGAGTGTAGCGAAGCGTGGCGGGCCGCCTGAATATCTTTCAGACAGGTGCACACCACCCAGTGCTGCCTGCCAACTGTTTAAAAAAATGGCGAGATGATCAAACAATGCTTCCGGATTTAAATTTTTATACGTGTACTCCATCAGCCGAAAGGGAAATTACGTTAATCTACCACTACTAGTGCTTGTCTACGGTTCTTCCCGCCACCGCAGTTTTGCCTTGACTACGAACCATGCAACTGGGTAAAAATATCAGTAATTAAGAAATTAAATCCGCGTTTCTCATTCTTGTAGTGTTATATTTTAAAAATGTGTATACGGGTATATGCATCTAAACTTTATTAATTAAAACATTTTAATAGATATAAAAATGTGCTACTATACATACTTGGATTTGTTTATTAATTTTTAAACAATTAGATGCTAGGGCGACGCCGACGCAAAATAGTAGATAGAAATAAAACCACATAAATACTAGTTAAAATTTATTCAATGTTCCAATCGTCTAATTTCCAATGTACGTGAAGCATCACATTCATTTGCATATGCTCATTGCACATTATAATCTGTAATACCTAATAAGCGATCACTGGCCTGCATGCACGTAATATATTATTCCTGTGGTAACACGTATGTATTGACGCTGCGAATAGATTATATAACAATATTCAGTATTCATAAATGGTAACCAAACACACAACTATAAGTGAAACCCGCTGTGATTCAACTCTAACGGCACCACCGTCATACTTTTTTACTGAATAAATGCTGCTATATTCTGGTTTAGAGAAACGTACTCAATCATACCTACGTTTCTGTGATCGACCTTAGGCAAGATGCCAATCTTATCGGAGCTTACCGCAGATGCCCAAGTGTGGGCTCACTCACCCTCGTTCGCTACTACTAAAACATCAACCAAATTTTAATACAACATCACACATATAGATTTTATGTTATCACACACCTACGAATAAGTGTAATCTTCATTTTGGTGTCTTTATAAATGTACTCACAGCGCCGGAAGATTAAAATGGCCATCTGCCACTTTAACAACTGAATTATACAAACGAAAATTTACACATAAATATTCAAAATCATTCAAAGGCTATTTCTATATATATATACATTCTACTATTTTACAACATATATTTCTGCTTTTCAGAGTAAATAACTTAAGATATAAATAAACGTAACTTTTCAATATAATACTTTACAATAATAAAAGCATGTTTTGTACATGGCCGGCTTCTGGTGTATATTATTTGTGTGTATTTGGCAACATTTAATCAACAATAATTGCACTAGAGGTGGGTATCTCCATATCTGCCGCATGTAACTATTGGCTCTTGGATTACCTGTAACAAAGAATGTTATACATAATGTATTAATATTTTTTGAAAAAAAAAAAAAAACATTTTGTTTTTATAAAGTTCAAAGGAATGGATTTACTCCTTTAGATATATCATACAAAGATTCCATATACCTTAGCTCGTTTTTACACTTTTTTGTGATAATTGATCTTTCATACTCATAATTTTTTATTTATCGTAGATTAAGACTTAGTCAAATTATATCCAAATCATTGTGATGTAAAGTATAAGTGATGAATAATATGATTCTTCTTTAATGCATTTTTACCTTCTCTACAGTTGTATTACACTTATACCTGAGTGTGGTACATTAAATTTGGCGTTGAATCTGTCATTTTGAAATAATATTTAATCTTATCAATTATTTTTAAATTCCCCAAAAGTTTTATGTCAACAACCAAGACTTCACGTACGTGAAATTGTGGTGTGGCGAGGTATGTTTCACGTGGAGACGAGGACGGTCTGGTCCACAACGAGCGCCGCGTCAGACCGCCGCTGGCTTTGGTTCTAACGGTAACGTTATACAGATTTTTTTATATGACTGAAGTAGCAAACGAGCATGCTGTCCACTTGATGGTGAGTGGCCACTGCCGCGCATGGACATCTTTAATCAACCTCTGAGGACTGAACGCTTCGGATAAGTATATCTCCTTAACCACATCCTTCAGGCCAGAACACAGCAGTGACAGCAGTAGTGAAAAGGATAATATTGATGATGATGATGACTGTTCACAAAATTATGAAATAAGTGAAGTGGAAGAGCTGGGTTCACATTCAGATTAAAAGATTTTAATTTATTACTTTTTTTTTATTTGCTAATCATAACAGCATCTATGACGTCACAAAATGGCCGAAGGTCATTCCTATTCTTAGTTAGATCGCATTATATCGTATCGTATCGTACTGACCAGCGCGTGTCGGCGAGACAGC
>DWLZ01000264.1:0-11663 GCA_018251995.1 Urbanus velinus | reverse complement strand
TGCTGTCAACGGTTCTCCCGCCCCCGCAGTTTCGCCGTGACCACGATCCATGCAACTGGGTCGAAATATTGGCAATTGAGAAATTAAATCCGTGTATCGTGAGTACCCGTTACATATTATAATGTATCCATTCCGCGATAATATAAGTTTAAAATCATTTATAATTACTATCGGTAAAGGTAACATTTTATGTATGTTTAGAGATGAAACTATGAGGCCATGGGACTCCTTTCATATATTTATATTATTAAATTTGAATGTATGCAAAGATTGATTATTATTTCAGACCTTTCAAAAAAACACCAAAACATACACCTTTTATAAAACAGATAATACTGTATGAAATTCTACCAGCCTGTCTGGCAATCCTGAACTTTTTAACTTAGCTATTTTTTTAATTAATTTCACTTTGTTTGGGAGTAGGACTAGATTAACATAAGTTCATGCCCAAATAACAAAGTTCCAATAGGACAATGGTTACATGAAATTAATTAGATACTGTGCTTTCCTTGAGGAACAAATTGGAATACATAAACAAAGACTGCATCTTTTTCTAAAGGTTTAGTTACCTTGGTGACAACTGCAATGGTTTGCAAAACTTCTGATAAAGGGCTGAGGTGCTGGTGGTTCAATGGTGCTACTCAGCGGACATAGGTGTGTGTTATATGTGTATGTGTGTAGCAACATACACAAAATTAATCATAGAATACACATTAAGAACATTTTTCATTTTATAATGCAGTCAATAATATTATTGTTTACGTATAACTTACCTCAGAAACTTTTTCAATACACTCGCGATGGTGTACACCGAATAATTGTCTACATTGACAAGCCTGCCGGTTTGCAGGAAGTGGATCAGCTTTTTCATGGCACCCTGGTGTCCGGGCGCGCGGAATACATCGCGCCGAAGCGGTGCCTCCTTGTTCAACTTAAGTATCAGCACCTAAACACCACAATATCTCAATTATCACTTTCAAATTAACTAAACACTAACTACATAACAAGAAGTAGTACTAACAAGTAACGGTCCCGGTATATCGTCCTTACAAACTTCGTGTAAAGGCACACCAAACTTCACTTTTTCAAGCCTCCGCGGATACGGCAACGAGTTAGGATGACCGCAGGACGTAACCACATTGCTCAGTGTAGCCGCCCGACGATGCATCCGCCTGGCCCAATTGCTCATTTTGCTCAAAAAACAACCCGCGCACCAAGGTATTCACTCAAAACGAACGAAATGTTTTCTTTTCAACGAACCGCAATGGAGGCAAGCATTGTATTTTGTACGACCGACCCTCAATTTACTCGTCGGAAGAGCAAAATGTTGGTGCGAACTCGTCACGGTGAAGACGGGACGTACATTTTTATACGAACCACACCTTGATCATTTTATTAAGATTTTTATTCATTAATTTATAAGACAAGACAATGCATCGACTCGTCGCTCAAATAAATGAACAATTTATGAATCCATCAATTCATGAATGTACTCGTTCCTCCAGTGTTCTTGCTCTTTCTAATTTATTAAAATTTAAAACTATTCTCTCTTTCTTTCTACAAATGCTGTCAAAGTGTCAAAGCTTGACAGTGCATAGCTCCTCTCTTGTTGCAGTGTTGCCAACTCCAAAACAGTAAAGTCAGAGACATAAACTTACTATGGCTAAACCTAAACTGGAAAATTAAACACGAAAATTTGCTAAAAAGTTCCTAAATTGTATTTTGCATCTAGTTGAACACAGAATTTGAAGGCGAAAAAAAAAGGTTGCTTGGGCATAATCTGTATTTTTCATCACCTAAATTAATTTAAAATTGATGGAAATCCTTTAATTTATTGCCCCTAAATATTTCTACTCCAAAAGTCGCAAAATCTTGTCTAGCGACCATATTTTTTTGGAATGGTAGGCATTCACACGATACAATTGACTATGATAATAAATACCTCCGTTCGATACAGTATGTATACTGTACCCTTATTACGTTACGTGTAAGTAGTTTACTACGTTTTTTGATACAATCTCGGTTTACGTGTACGCACGTTTTTCGTACCAAAATATTAGTACCGGTCCGCTAGGAAAGTGGATATGGAAAACGTTGCGGCCTAAACATCTACATGTTGCGCTCCTAGAGGACCGTTTAGGTACTAAAATTTTACTATGGAAAAACGGGAGTAAACGTAAACTGAGATTGTGTCAAAAAAACGTGACGGACTCGTACTATGGGTACTGTTAGTTCTCTATAAAACTATTCATTAGTTCATTAAAATCTAACTTATTCATTAAAATCTAGCTTAAGAAAAAATTTAAAGAATAAATATCTTAAAAATATATGTTGATCGCTCCAAATAAGATACTCGTGCCGATGATTTAAATGCCGCAACATGAGAGTGTCTTTGACTCAAAAACCTATATTTTGGGGGGATTTTGGCAAATATTTGGGGCAACGCGAGCTAGTCATCTGGCAACACCGGTAGTTGCACACCACAGACTAAATAGACGTATCATAAATCAAAATTCAGCAGCCGGACCAGCCGGCATGTTTGTTTTGCAATTGTCAATTCAACAACAATTTGTAGCATTCGGGTAGTAAATTACATCTTACTTACCAAAAATTGTATCAAAAGAAAAAAACCTAAAGACAAATATATATATTTCTGTGCTAAAAGGTTAATACTTTGTTAAATCAAGTTAAGACCTTTTTGTTTTCAAAAATGGCAGACTGTGATGATTGGCAAGAGGATGAGCCGGTAACTGTTCAACCTCAAAGACCTGCAACTCGCGCAACTACGACGAGTAAAATTTACCGTCCAAGTGCTGGCAGAGGAAATTCGAGAGGCGGGTCGAGAGGTCAGCATAATGACTCGAACTGGAGATCCCGGGGCGGCGGACACGGCGATAATCGGCGAAATAACCCTGTTCAAGAAAACGGGAATAAAAAGTTTATGCACATCTCTTCGCAAATGGTCGGCCGAGTCATAGGTAAGGGAGGGTGTAAAATACGAGATCTCGAATATGACTCTGAGGCTAAGATCAAAATTGGCGATTCTAGTGGTGCCGAAACTGAGTTAACGCTTTTCGGTACCGATGAGGCCATATCTAAGGTCGAGAGCATGATAAACGAATTGACGCAAGATCGCAAACCTGCCTCAAGGGCCCCACTTAACACAAGCACCGAAAGTAGTGGCTCTGGGAACTTCTTGAAAACAAATAGCGATGGCGTCGAAGTTTTGGACTGGAATAAACTCAACGCATTTTGCGAAGAAAGTCAACAAGACCGATACAAGAAGTTGCCTCCTATCATAAAAGATTTCTATAAAGAAGATCCTAAGATCAAGGCAATGAATGCCGATGAAGTATGGCGTTGGCGTAAAGCTAATAATGATATACAAGTGAAAAGAACATTTGAGAATAAACCTGATCTAAGACCCATACCAAATCCAGTATTAACATTTGAACAAGCATTTAAAGATTATCCCGAGATCCTGGATGAGATATATAAGCAGAAATTTACTCAACCATCGCCTATTCAAAGCCAGGCATGGCCAATTCTTCTGAGCGGTGAGGACCTGATTGGTATAGCGCAAACTGGTACTGGTAAAACGTTAGCGTTTCTTCTACCAGCTCTTATACACATTGAAGGACAGATCATTCCACGTGAGCAACGCGATGGACCAACGGTTCTGATTTTGGCACCAACAAGGGAACTTGCTTTGCAGATTGACAAGGAAGTCTCAAAGTACCAGTACAAAGGCATAAAATCAGTTTGCCTTTATGGAGGAGGGGATCGTAAGATGCAGATTAAAGTTGTGTCCAAGGGTGTCGATATTGTGATTGCCACTCCAGGGAGATTGAATGATCTAGTGCTGGCAGGACACGTTAATGTAATAAATTTCTCTTACATAGTCTTGGACGAAGCAGACAGAATGCTGGATATGGGCTTTGAGCCACAAATCAGGAAATCATTATTTGATGTACGACCTGATAGACAGACGGTTATGACTTCAGCCACTTGGCCTTCCGGTGTACGGCGGCTGGCTGAGACTTACATGAAGGACCCTATCCAAGTCAATGTTGGATCTCTGGACCTGGCTGCAGTCCATACGGTTACTCAGAAAATACAATTTGTTGAAGAAGAGGAAAAGGAAGCTGCCTTGCTTGAATTTCTATTGAACATGGAACCTACTGATAAAGTAATTATTTTTTGCGGAAAGAAAGCGACCGCTACACATATAACAACAGAACTTTGCATAAAAGGCATCGAATGTCAGTCTTTACATGGTGATAGAGACCAAAGTGACCGTGAGGCTGCATTGGAAGAAATGGTTGATGGTACAGTCAATATCCTTGTAGCCACAGACGTAGCCTCCAGGGGCATTGACATTAAGGATCTTACTCATGTTGTGAATTTTGATTTCCCTCGGCATATTGAGGAGTATGTGCACCGTGTTGGCAGAACTGGCAGGGCTGGTAAGACTGGAATTGCTCTCTCCTTTATTGCAAGGAATGATTGGGCACATGCAGCTGAGCTTATCAAAATTTTAGAGGAAGCAAATCAAGAAGTACCTCATGAGTTGGACCAAATGGCAGAACGTTTTGAAGCCATGAAGGTACGTAGAGAAAGAGCTGACCGTGGGGGAGGCGGAGGTTTCCGTGGTCGTGGCAGAGGTCGCGGGAGAGGTAGGGACAGGTGGTAATCAGATTGACTTATAATCTGTATAATACTGCTACTTCAGTTTTTCTCAATGTTTTAACTTTTATGTCATACACTATGTATAAGATTAGAAGATGTTTAATCTGCTGTTTCGTTATCACTTGTATTTAGTAGTATTCGATGTTTTTGCCTAATTGTGTAGTTTAATATTTATCTTATCATAATAGCATTAAGGTCTCCTCCCACTGCAGCACATAATGATCATATTTCAAAGGATCATACGGGTGACTAAGAAACAGATTCAGCAGGCAGTTAACTGATTGATAACATATTGCATATGATAATAGACCTGTTATTAATAATAAATGATCACTAAAAAACTGATTCAGCAGGCAGTTAACTGATTGATAACATATTGCATGTGATAATAGACTTGTTATTAATAATAAATAATCACTAAAAAACAGATTCAGCACACAGTTAACTGATTGACAACATATTGCATGTGATAATAGACCCTTTATTAATAATAAATAATTACTAAAAAACTGATTGAGCAGGCAGTTAAGTGATTGATAACATATTGCATGTGATAATAGACCTGTTATTAATAATAAATAATCAATCTGTACTATTTTTGTGTACCAAAAATCTAAATTTGACAATTTCCGCTACTAGAAACTGACAAATTTTGATCCGTGCTAAGCAAACATTGCTAAGGTTGTTTTAATTAACAATGGACAGTTATTAATAGTAACTACTAACACAGTTTTAAAAATACTGACACTACATAGTGGGTAGGGTCCTTAAATGCTATAACTGCATGTGTCCAACACTTGCTCCACCTCGGCCCCACCAGATTTTTTTGTGAGTATATTCGTAAGATCTGATTTCTATATGCATTGCATTCTTACAAAGAATGCAGTTTTTAAGACTGTAATGCATAGATTTCTATGCAAGCTGTATGGTAGCAACTACCATATAAATCTGAAAACGGCATTTAGGAGCACATGAGCTTAACATAAGAGACAGAACTTTTAGTTTTGAAGTTACACAGTGTTAGAAAAAAGGACCTTCAAGACATAGAAATAAATTATCACTTGCTTTAATAACTAAGCAAAATATCTTGAAGTTGTTGAAAGTTATTGAAAGTATGTGAAGTGTACCAATTCACACTTGTCTAGCCGTGTAGACTATGGCTTAACTTATTATACGGAGTGTAGATCCGGGTCCAGTAATGGACTGATACGATACTCAATATTCCTTAAGTGCCAAGTATATTAGACCTGTAAGACGTCTTTTTTATTTGATCCACTAGCTGAACCCCGCGGTTTCACCCGCGTTTAAAAAGTCAAAAAGAATACATATTTCAACATTAAAGTCATCCCGCTGTCCCGCGACGGCATGCGCATGCGCGTGGAGCGTGCGCTAATGGATTTTTCAAAAATTAAAGTAGCCTATGTTACGCCTTAGACCTCGAACTATCTTCCAAAGAAAGTCCCGTCAAATTCGGTCCAGCCGTTTAGAAGATTAGCTCAACCAAACAGACGGACAAAAATTTTTTTAATTGCATTTTCGTTCGATCGCCGACCAGACAAAAGTCGTAATGATGAATTTAGATTTCTGTTCTGGGTCTGGATTTTGGGTCTGTGTATTCGTCTTTGTGTATTTTGATGGCAACCATGATATAGGAGAAAAAATATCTCATGTAAGGCTTGAGTGATGAAAGATTTTTTTAAATAGGCAGGCACAAAGCTACCACCAATTCTAACCTTTACATAGCGTCTGTTTAATGAACTGTTTAATCTTTCTTTCTGTGATGTTCATGATGTGAAGCCGTATTTCTTCGTAAGGTATTTAATTACGATTGCAGTTACCCATAAAAGATTTAGCCATCATGAGTGCATGATGGCTAAATCTTTAATAATTTAATAGATAGTGATCTATGGATAGGTTTAGGTACCTATTTGTTTATTGGTAGTAAGTTAGTACTTATTAAGTAAGTAAGCAAGTGCTTAGAAGAGTATGTATGCATGTATATATGTAGAGTAGGTATCTCTCTTTTTAAAATATCAGGATCTATATCTGTCAACAAAAACCTTTTTTTTTATTTAACACCGAGGCAGATAATATAGGATACCTACCACAAAACGTATTTGCTATAATTCTTTAGAACCCTGTCTCTATTCAAGTTTCTACTCAATATATAGCCAGATGTATTGTTTCACAAAATAAATTGTTACTTACTTAGATTTACGTTTAAACATGATTGCCTGTTGAAATATTGGTTGACTAAATATTTTGAAAGAACTGCTTATGCGTAGGTCATGCTTAAGATCTCTTAAGATATCTATACTAAGTTATAATGTGTCTTAGTTGGTCAGGTGGAAGGTATGAAAAACACAGTTTTGATATAAATGTAACTTTATTGTACATGTATCACAATTGCTTATTCAAATAACTAGATATAATACAAATCACTTAGTATCTAAACACTTATGAGTACAATTATTGTAACATTACTTAATATATTATGTAAATTTGTAGCTATAGCTCTCACACATAAGATAGTCGTAGATAAGGCCAGTACCTTATGTCATGCTAAGCTTAGACTAGTTACATTGATAACATTAAAATAATAAATTATGTCTATATATGATGAACATACGTAAATAATTTACAATGCGAAATGTATTTCCCGCTGCAACATTTATGCATAATTAATTGTAATTGGGAATTAACAACTGATACTAATATCATGAACGTTATTGAAGGGTTTAATTTTAGTTATAATAGGAAACCCATATTCTGTTGCTACCCGATAACCGATATCCGGTATCAACACCTCTGAACGCTATTTATTACTTATAGGTAATTACTAGCTGCTCCCCGCGGTTTCACCCGCGACAAAATAGTAAAATCTATACAAATAAATAAAATTGAAGAGTCTGTTTGTGATTTCAGAATATAATTTATTTACTCAATGCATATGAATGTATACACGATACCTATAACGAAAATGCAATTAATTTTATTTTATGTCTGTCTGTCTGTTTGGCTGAGCTAATCTTCTAAATGACTGGACAGATTTTGACGGGACTTTCACTGGAGGATAGCTGAAGGTCTAAGGCGTAACATAGGCTACTTTAATTTTTGAAAAATCCATAAGCGCGCGCTCCACGCACATGCGCACGCCGTCGCGGGAGAGCGGGATGACATTTATGTTCAAATATGTATTCATTTATACTTTTTAAACGCGGATGAAACCGCGGGGTTCAGCTAGTATCATATATATATAAACATCTCGGCTCGACCCGGCTCTCCCGCGATGGTGGCCGCATGTGCCCGGAGTGCGCTTAAGCTTTTTTCAAATTAAAGTAGTATTTTATTACAATAATTAAAGTAGCGTAAGTTACACCTTAGACAGTCAGCTATTTTTCAGTGAATGTCCCGTAAAAATCGGTCCAGCCGTTTGAAATATTATAGAAAATCAACAAAAAAAACCTGGTTGCATTTTTGATAATAAGATGTAACGTGTACCTATATGTACTTTTATATGCATATACATAGTATAAAGTTGTTATTTTGACATTACAAACAGGCGCTAGAATTTTATTTAGTTGTATAGATACCTCTTGTTGATATGTTGATGATAGTTGATAGTTGTTGTCTACATATCTACATCCCATTATAGGAATAACAATATATTTTTTACTCAATGCATATTAAAGTATACATGATACTTATAACAATATTTTTGGCTAAAGTAAACTTCTAAGCGGCTAAACCGATTTTGACGGGACTTCCACTGGAAGATAACTGAAGGTCTAAGGAGTAACATAGGGTACTTTAATTTTAGGAAAAAGTCATAACCTTTGCAAGCGCGCCATGCGCTTGAAAAGGTTGTTGCGGGAGTGCTGGGTATCACTTATATTTAAATATGTATGCGTTTTTACTTTTTTAAATCGGGGAGATGAGCTATTTGCTCAATAAAATAATAAGAGTGCGAGCGGACACTTTGAATTATTTTAATTACTTAAATATAACTTGTAATTTGTAATAATTTATTTGTCTGAATTTCTATTTATACCTAACATCGTAAAATTGTGTTGTACGAATATAAATGAATCATTGTAACATATGCAACATCGTATGGACGGGCTCTCATGTTAGGCTAGTATTATCTCGGAATTGATACATTTTAATATTTAAAATGTAACGGGTACTTACAACAAAACGTGTTAATTATGCCAATTTGTTAATTATGGCACGACACGGTAATAATATCTTACCAATACCGTGGTCATAATTAACAAAACGTAGTGAGTACCCGTTACATATTAAATATTAAGATGGGCTCACATTGTTTTGTTTATTATTATTGGTTCCCACGCTTTAATTATTATATAAATTACTAATAGCAAGTATGTATGTCTTTATCCAACGCATATGATCCATTCAATCCGTTTATACGTCATCGAAATTAAATACGAGTAGGTACCTACTGACGAAACAAGTTACTACATATAACTGAATGCACCTTAATAACTTATATAATTTGCATGAATATTTATTAAATTAATTTTGCTATTAGAATTAATCAACTTGAACATAATACGTATACGCATTATGTAGCTATGCATGATGATGGTAATCGAAGTATTTACTTTTACTTAATTATTAACACATGTAAACCTTTTATATGTTTTACGCCAGCGTAAAATGTCATACGCACTAATACACGATTTACTAATATTATGATGCCTCAAGGGGTGAAATAGAAACCGAATGTTCCTACTCGAGCTGTAGCAACCCGTATGTATTCGTTACTTAGTAACGGGTTCGCCGTTAAACACCGAGTAACGAAACGTTACGCACGAATGCATTTCGTTTCTCGCATCGCATTTTTCGTATGTATGTAATTTGCGTATCGTATTGCGTACGAGAATACGACTCGAGAAGTTATTCTATGCTATCTTGTGAGGTATCAAAAGTAACGAGTACCGATACGATAGTAACGAGTTTTAAATGTTATAGTAGCGAATACGTACGGGTATGCTTTCTTTCGTTACTTTTACACTTCTAGTTTCTACCTCTTCTACTTCTTCTAGTATTAAAATCCGCATGCACAAAGTCGCGGGCATTAGCTAGCTATACATATTTGTATTCAACATCAAAGTTAATATCTCAAAGATTAAGTTTAGCATAACATTTGTTAAACAATTTAGTGGTCGATCTTATTTATCGCCGTCATATATTTTCAAGCGAGCCTTAATGTATTCGACGTCGTAATTATACGGGGATAGTTGTTCCTTGAATAATGTATGCGCGTGCGCAACCATCGAGGAATCAAAGTCCTTCTCTTTGTCTATGAATAGGATCTATAGACGGAAACGCTTTGTTTGTCTATGTTTTAGGATTTTTATTGAGCGGTTTATTTAGTTTAAGAGCTGGTTGGAATTGTAAGGAATCTTAATAAGACTTTGTATTTTTTTAAAATTTTGATTATGTGATGTCTAAATGTATAGAACAAAACAATTATTAAATAAATAAAAAAATGTAATTATGAAATAAATAAATAAAAGTGAACTACATTTTCTACAAAAAATAATTTGATTCATAACTATACTATATATCTATACTAGCATCTACACTGACGGAAATTGAACGTGGAACGCATATGTCTCCAAAGGTAAAAGATAAAACGGATAGAAAATAAGGAAACATATTCTGGTACAATAGTGATGTAATAATGTTATTAGTGCCATTCAATTTGTTTTCCTGTCATACAAGAGAGTTGTCAAGTTTAATTCATCTTATCCCTAACAAACGTTTACCCGACAAAAGCATTGACAAAATCCCTACGTTCAATGAAAACAATACCCGAGGCAACAACGGTATCAAGTGTGATCCGGGTAAGGTATGTGTCACATCGTGTAAGCGAGGACAGCTTATAGCTTCGGAATTAAGAAAATGGCCACACTAATGGTAGTTAAAATATATGACGAATATAAATGACGACCCGGATGGCGTAATGGTTAACACGCCTGACCGCTAATCCGAGGGTCCTGGGTTCGATTCACAGCGAGGCGGAAATTTGAATGATGAGTTTAAATTTTCGTTCTTGTTCTGGGTGTGTGTCCTTGGCTTGTGTGTTGTCCATGGTAACCACGACACAGGAGAAAATCCTACTGTGGGGCTATGAGTGTGAAGCGTTATTTATTATTTATTTTTATTTATCCCAAAAGTCCCTTTATAGTAATAGAAAACAAAGATACGAAGTAGGATATTGACTTTCATTAATGAGTAGTGGATAAGGCAGTGGAACCACCGTCACACCGATGTTAAGAGCTGTGTTCTGCTCGGAACTTATCCAAGACGTTCCAACTTAGACCTCAGGGGTAGCAACGCTTCTGAGGTCGACCTCGAGTAGGACTTTAAACCTATCTTCATCACATATGTCCTGATTGGCAGTGACTATTTACCATCACGTAGACTACATGATCGTTTGATTCTTCGCTATAATAAATGATTGGTATGTCCAGCAGTGGCCCTCAAAAAGCTATTTGATGGATGGATTTCTTTAGAATAAAAGCTGTTATTGTTTTAATATTTGGTACAAAAACACTAAATTTTAACCACCTGTGAACACCGAATCCAATGACAGCGTCTCCATAAAGTTGTCCCAGGGCTATTGCGGTCTCAGTGTCATTTTTCAAGGGTTTGTCTTTCAAATAGGCTTTTCTGAGTTGGGCTGCGGCTTTTGTGTCTCCGGACAACATGAAGGGTATCGGAGCCACGAAGTCCCAGTAGTCGTTCAGTAGTTGTGTCAGAGTGGCGTTATTTAGAACAGCTGTTGAAAAGAAATACATGAAAAATAAACTACGTGATGTTACAGACGACTGGCAACACTCCTAGATATGATCTATTAATAATTAATAAGATCGTTATGTAATATATACATTCATTATTTAAATAATTATATCGGTATATTTTAGTTAATTAATGAATGA
>DWLZ01000263.1:0-11679 GCA_018251995.1 Urbanus velinus | reverse complement strand
GTGGTTCCATTCTGTATCTAACGTATTATTCATTTAATCCGCATTTTTTCTTAACATTTATATTTTATAGCAATTTATGCTTACGAAGTCCTTTTAGTAGCTTTTACAAACTCTTGTAGGCTCTCTCCATATAAGTAGTAGTATCTATAGGTATTTATTATTCTGTACCAAAGAACTTTTTATGGTTGTGTTTAAGGTATTTATTTTAAGGTAAAGATAAGGAACATCTTGAAAATTGAAAACCGAGTTTATAAAATGATTCTTACATAAACTGCGGGGTTATATAACTGCTTCATGTACACAATTCGTACTTATATTTACACGAATAGGCACACAATATATTTGCCTTTAAACCGACTTCTCAAAGGAAAGGGGATATACCTATTCGTCGCGTATTTTTCTACTTCGTTTGTGAATTAATAATCTATTTATTTGTCTGATGGTTCTTGAATAATAAAATATAAGTTTCGGTGTACTCAATAAAAATCCACTATTTTTTACTATGATATTGGTCGATTTTCGACAAAAGAGCGTAAATGGTAATTTAAAAAATCTTATATACAGCAATTGGGTCGATATTAATTAATTTATGTACTTGGCAAGCTTGATGCACAGATTGACATTAGCCAGAAAGCTGTTACGTTGTCGGAGACAATTAGACGGAATATATAGGTATATCCACGAATAGACCGCATATTACATGTACAATAGATATCACTTTACATGTACCATACTCCGAAATTTCCAATTTCGCACCCGACTTTGTGGGTAGATAGATACAAGCGACCCAACTTTGAAGCATGTAACAACAGTAGGGTTGCCGCGCGAACTGTCCATTCATCAGAGTTTTGAAGTTCACTGTTTACCATGGGCTTTCGCTAATTTGGTATTTGGTCAATAGCCACCGAGTCTTGTTTTTTTTTGTTTAGGCCTAACAATAAGGGCTATGGAAAGAAGTCACTCGCCTATGGACATTTGCAACACCAGAGGGGCCGCCAATGCATCGCTGGCTTTGCAGGAGAGCTATTTTCGCACCTTTTTTGAAAAGCCCCATGTCATAGCGATCCGTGAGTACCTCGGGAGGCAGTTCATTTCACATTTGGCTCATTCGCGACAAAAATGAGTGTGAAAACTTAATGTAACTGTATGCGTAACCGTGGAGGGCCGCCACGGATCCAGTTGATGTGGATGGAACTTCATCCTACGACGAGTGGTGTAATGGTGACATTTTAATAAAATATCATTATTAAAACCACAAAAAAAGTAATATCTACCCAGTTTTAGTGTTCCGTGATTAAAACAAATGCGTTTTGTTTGAGCCGAACCGACATCGCTTCATACGCGGTAATTTCGTTTACCTACTTAGAAATATGTAGAACGACGAAAAAAGAAATAAAAGAAGATAAAATTAATAGGAACTAAGATTTCCAAAAGTATCCACTCCATTTCTTGAAGAAACCCTATGCAAGATATAACTGGGAACAAAACAGTTACGAATAATATTACCAAATTCCAAATTTCAAAAATAATACTTATTTATTACCCTTATTTTATTTCATTACAATATCAGGTTATTTTATTTCATTACACGTTGAAATTTAATACGGTTACGTTTAGTTAGAGCCTTTGTTGTTTGTGACAACAGGGTTAAGAAGGGTTTAACATACATAGTTATACTAGGACATTATTATTATAAAAGACGACTAAAAACTCGACTCCGGGGTCGCGGGCGGTTAGAATAGGAGCTCTGACTGTTCGCCCAGCGGCCCTGGAAAGGACGGCGGTATGTGTGGTCGCATACCGCCGTGCCCTGACGGTGCGGCGAGAGCAGCGCTCTCCCGAGCTGAGCCCGATGGGGCAACGCGCTCAGAGGACTCCGGATGATGCTCCTTGCTGAGACCGTGAAGTCCTCTTCGCAACGCCGAGGAAGGCCACCGGGGAGTTTTAGTGAGGTAAAAATTCCACATAACCCGACTCCCGAGGCGTCGAGTACCTTTTGAAGGTTTCCCCCTCGTCAACAAAAAAGGACATTATTATACAAAAAACAACAATCAAAAAATGACGAAAACTATATCATCAATTTGTCATTAATCAGTATTTTTTGCAAAATGTTTTTGTACCCATCTTTTGGTTAATAGTATGATAATGAAGATAGATAAAGGTAAACGAAGTCGTCTGTATACCAGCGTTCCGTTTAAAGACGAGTTTCATCTACAATTTGCAATCAAATTAAATCTAAAACGAACCGACTCACCAATGAATTGCCGGTTTTAAGAAGAGTTTTAACCATCTTTGAAGTTCATTTTAATTTAAATTTAAAATACTTTAATCTATGCCTGGATAGGAATATGATTAGGTAAAGTTGTTATCACTAGCACATCTTGAAATGGTAGTGGTATTACCTGTTTTTCCTTACGTTATTTAAATATGTTGAAATGTTATGAGCTTAAAGATACTCTATGTAGTTTGACTGCAGAAGCAGTGCTTCAGTTAGTAGGGTAGGCCTTGATGGCGATGTGAAAGAGAAAGTATTCAGTTAGTAGGTACTTTCTCTAATCCATCTGCCACTTACTATCCGGTAAACTCCATAGTTATTTATTTATTAAATACTACATTTTGCCTGTGGCTTCCTCTTGAATCACTCTATCTTCAAAATCCGATACATAGTTTTAAAGATCTAAGCATACATAGGGACAGACAGCGGGAAGCGATTTATTTTATACTATGTAGTGATTTAATTTTTATGTACAATTTATATGGCGAGGATTCGGTTAACTTTTAATAATAATGTTTAACTGATGACACAAGCACCTTTAGACAGCGATAATAATCATTTCCGTTACAAGTGTTTGACAAGCACTTAGAAGTTCTTATTTGTGTTAAGGTACTTTTGGGATTCCTTTTAGGTATTTGGTGAAGGTACGATCAATTAAAACTTTTTCGCTTAGATATTCTTTTGTTAAGTTGATACGACATGATTGAGTTGATATAAAAGCATAGAACATTCAATAAGTAAAATGTGTTCCTACGATATAACCAGAGTCGAGGTCGTATCGTAGTCATACCGGCGGCACCAAGGATCGTCCGCCCATGAGAGCAAGTTTGAGGAATTGGCTCCGAAACTACTAGACCGAAAAATTCTTTCACCAAATTAAAGATACAATTTTACTTAGTGCTATAGGCTATATTTCATCAAAATTCGTATATTTGTAACTTTTTTTAACGCGGGTGAAACCACTGGAACCAGCTCATCGTCAATATAGGTCAATTATTTAGAGCAAATGTCAGTACAGGGTACATGTACTGTAATTTTCAAGCAATTGGATTACCACAGGCGAGTTAATCAGCTTTAGAACATAATCTCATGAACTAACCGTTACGTAAATTGATACATAAGGAACTATCCTTATGTAATATCCCAGATTAAGGTCATATTAATTCATATATTCAGTTCTTTACAAATTAATGTATTTTAAACTATATGTCTATGCGTTTACTATTGTACTGTAAAAAGTACAAAGAAATAATATTACAAAGCTAAATAGAGTCAGAAAAAATTACACAAATACTCATATTATACCAATATTGTCTTTATTTTATAGCAACGTTACAAGAAATAATAAACAATAATCCCGAGGAAGTAGATTGTTATTAGAAGACGGAGAGGTCCCGCGAGGGCGCCACAGTCGCAACCCTAATGAGCCGTCGTGGCGATTTGTTCTTCCCGCAGGACAAAAATAAAGTGGAATTTGTAAAATATCATCTTACTAATATTGTAAAGATGAAAGTTTGTGAGGACGGACGGATGGATGAATGAATGGATTGTGTAGATGAATGAATGTTTCTTAATTTTTCACTCAAAAAGAACTGATTGGATTTGGATGCTTTTTGGCACATAGGTAATTTATGTTTATTGTATGTATGTGGTTAACTTTAACCAAGCGGGGGAAGCCCCGAGAAAAGTTGAAAAACAGATAAAGTGGCATGGCGGCTAACACCTTTTTAGTCAGAATGTATAAATGAGAATGTATAAAACCTCAACTATCTCGTCCTTCTTAGGTATAATTGTTCCTAGGAAAAATACCAGCAATTATGTTGTAGTTTATGTAATCATCATAGTGTATCTATTCATATTCGAACGAAAAAAAATCAGCTACAATATTTATAATAACATAGCAAGAAATATAAACATAAAACCGCAGTCCGAGAAATCTATGGGTATCGAGGGTATCCAAATGGTATCCAAAACCAGGATATGCCTCTCATTTGAAATAAGTCTGATAGAGAAATCCTTAACTTTATATCAAATCAATGAAATAATTGAATTTTGTTCCATATGATTGTAAACGCTTGACTTGTAAAGATTTTCATAGCCATAAATATTAAGAACTTATTTTAAAAATGCATTTGCATTTTTTTTGTGTTTCAATAGATTAAGCTCTTACTTAATTCATAGATTAATTTCATTGTATGGCAAATATTTTATTCTTATTTAACAAGAAGAACAGGTTTAGATTTTTAAGATCTCCTTCATCTATCTTAACTATACCTAGTATCTGACCCTTTTATGTAAGACATTTTATTAAATGAAAAGAGAATATTTTTAACTTGTTTAGTTCTCTTTTAACAAATTTTCTAACAACCCTAGTACAAGCAGATTGTCATTACAAAACATAGAGTTCCCACGGGACGCCGCAGTCTATCTCTAATGAGCCCGACTGGCGAGCATCCCGTAGGACGCTAATAAAATGGATTTTGTTAAAGTCTGCCACTCCATCGCGCTCTTTATTAACCAATAAATAGCCTTCTTTGAATAAATTCAAGTTGAAGTTATATTTTGCGGGCGATTCGTTTGTTTCCTAGTGTTTTAGTTTTGTTTGAAATTTAATTTATTACGCCTAATGGCAAATCTTATTTGTAGCAGCATGCGTAAATGATCCCGGTATTGCAAACTGACATATAATATAATACTTATATAGGTATATTTATAGATAATTCTTACTATATGATAGCACGAAGTCTTTGAAACCTAAAACTATAGATAGCCATTTCAAAGGCCTCAAAAAGCAACCACGAGAAGCAATAAATAATTAGGAACAATTGATATATTTGTAACATCCTTTCTACCTTTTAAAAAGCATCTACATATATAACTTTCAAAAATAAATGAATCAATAAAGAAATAAATATCTCCCCTACTTGTCGAGAACCATTAATAATTTCAGAGATTGATCAGATATAAATAGATGCGATGCTACGCCTAGGTCAAGAACTCGAGCATTATACCACTCCTGTAGAACATAAATAAACTGAAGCCCTTGCATAATGTCAGCGGTTACTTCTTTATGGTCACTGATTTCGAGGCAGAGACACGTTTTTCATTTACTACCAGATGTATTTGTAAAATAGCTGATCCCCGCGGTTTCACCCGCGTTAAAAAAGTAAAAAAGAATAAATATTTAAACGTAAATGTCATCCGGCTCTCCGGCGACGCGCGCTCCACGCGCATGCGCGCGCTAATGAATTTTCCAAAAATTAAAGTAGCCTATGTTACGCCTTAGGCCTCCAGCTATCTTCCAGTGAAAGCCCCGTCGAAATCGGTCCAGCCGTTTAGAAGATTAGCTCAGCCAAACAGACAAACAGACAGTATACTTTCATATTCATTGAGTAAAAAAAAAAATTTTGAAATCACAGACACTTCAATTTTATTTATTTGTATAGATGTATAGATAACTCAATATGCAACTGGAGTATAGAATTTTCATATGCGCAGTATCCCTTGTACTTGAAGTTTGCGTTATGTTTCCAACATGGTGTGTATCGACCACATTGTTGATTTAAACGACGATAATACGCTCGTCGTGCCATGGTGTCATGTGGTCTTAAATAGCACCACGTACCCTTCTCGTTGATGTCGTAGAAGTTGACTAAATGACAACTCCAGGAGATGGGCAGCAGCGTCTCCTTGTAAAATCAACGCCCACTGCAGTCACCATCACACAGTCCAGGCTTGGTGAACTTTAGCAACGACTTCATTAGAGGTGGCCTAGGTTTAGCAGTGGATAAAATTATGCCTTTTCATAAAAAATCGCGCTCATGCATTTTCCGACGTTTTCGAAATTTTCACATTGTAGTGTGGTTTGTATTTTGTTGCTATAACCACATCACATACATATATTGTAACTACTAGCCCCCTTCTTTTCCACTGGACGCAATGGGCACTTGGGGCCCCGCGGTCGTGGGGCCCCCTACTCAGTAAAGTTTTAATAAGGGAAAAAGAATTTGATTTTATCGCCTATGCGAATAAAATCAAACAAAATAGTGGCCTGCTAAGGACATTTGGGGCCCCAACAACGTTTAGGCCCCAAGGCCCCTTAAAGATTAAAGGCGGACCTAGTAACAACATATATCACGCATAGTAATGTGTGAATAAGTGTATTTACAATTCAAAAGAACCCTTTTACCGTAGACAAACATACTATAAAAAGGCGTATAAAATAAAATCCTTTGAACTAGGTTCGTTTCTGTACAGAATCGAAAATCACATATGCTTTCAAGTGTTCAACTGGTTCGTAATTTCGTAACTCTAAAGTATAGATATATCTATCAAAACTCTCCGAAATTAAATTTAGATGCCGTATTTGTAAAGGTTCAGGTTACATACACATACCTAAATATCCAAATATAAAAGAATATAGGAAACAAGGTTCCCTATTAGGCTCTGCTTACTTGCACAATTTGCACGTTGGTGCTTGATTTTTCAGTTCAAGTTCTATTGAGCTTGAACTGAAAAACCAAGCCCTAATGTGCGTACGTGCGTGTATTGAACCTGTGCGTATAAGTTTCATTCAAATCGATTCAGTAGTTTTGAATCAATTATTCAAAAAATGTTCTTGTTTCCTAATCGCCAATAGGACATGAGATTAAAAATGGCAGTATTATGAAATCAGACACAGACGCGCGAATTTACATGTATTGCTAGACTATGTACGTAAAGATATTTTTAATGAGTTATAAATTCGGATTACACCACACTACGCAATTTATTGCCACGCGTGCTCAGCGACTATTAACAATTACGTTGTATTATGGTAACTTGTAAATTAATCTTAAAAAGTTGTTTTCAATAAGTTCTTCTTTTTGGCACAAGGTCTTGGTTAAGTTGGGATCCCGCCGAGTTTAATTCTCGGAGTAATAATTCACATAGAGTGCGTCCACACCGCCTATATCTTGATACGAATCGATGGCAAATTTACTGTAGCTTTTTAAAACGAATGTCAAATGTAATATGTACTGGTAAACTACTCGTTTTCAGAGCACATATTATTAAACTGTGATATTTACGTTTAAATTGGAAACCAAGACGATCTAGCTTAATCCTCAGGAATAACAAGACTTTTGTGTGCACCATAAATAAAACTAAACTTATTTGACTACTAGCCGATCACCGCGGTTTCACCCACGTTAAAGAAATAAAAAGGCGTATTTATTTAAAAGTAATCGATATCCCGCGCACCCGCGAAGGTTTCCGCAGGTGAAGCGCGCGCTAATGCTTTTTAAAAAATTAAAGTAGGCTATGTTACGCCTTAGACCTTCAGCTATCTTCCAGTGAAAGTCCCGTCAAAATCGATCCAGCCGTTTAGAACAGACAGACAGACAAAAACTTTTTTATTGCATTTTTGTTATGGGTATCGTGTACGAGTTTACTTTCATATGCATTGACTAAAAAATTGTTATTTTGAAATCACAAACAGACACTTCAATTCTATTTATTAGTGTAGATGTTGTCGAATGTCCACAGATGGCAGTAGCTACTTGCCATCATCTAGTTGGACTGCATGCTCGTTTGTCCTATATAATATTTTTTATCGCGGATAGCGATGATGTTCTGACCAGCGCCTACTGTTCTTACTCGAATAAACTTGCTCTATACATTATAATTAGTCTGAAGTTTAATTAATTTGGACGAACCGACAAGTTTATTTATGGAACGTTCAATTGTGGGATTATTAGTTACAGTACTAGTTCTAGGGACACAGCATCTCAATTGATTTAATTGCTAAGATCCTGCACTTCGTTTCTGTTCATTAATTTTCTTACACTAGTCGTTTGCTGGGGCTCTGCTCGGCATAGCATGTAGGAAGTTAATTGATTCATGGAAAAATGTTGTTCTTGCATTTAACTAATACATAATTCATATTTAACCAAATAAATTATTAGTACTTACTGTTACTACTGTCCTCGTATGTCTCTATGTTACGTTCTATATCGCGCATCAGTGACTACCTTAAGTTTTTTGGCTATATTATTACAAGTTTCCAACCTCTATTTAATCTCTTTGCGTTTAAATATCCATAAATACTTCTTAAGTTCGTGCCTATGTCATAAATTTTCTCTTTGATCTTCAGGTAGTTTAGACTCTACTCTTTTTATAAATGCAAATTTAATTTATATAAAAATATGTTCACCTGAAGTTACGCATCGCCATTCACATTCGTGCAATTCTCAAACATCTTAAAAATATTTTTATTAAACAAAGGCAAACATTATTGCTCGTATCAAATCAAAGATATAATATACGTAATCCCAAAAAAAAACAAAAGAGTAATCTTGAATAAATTATAATATATTGAGTTTGTGAAACTATTGTATCACATACACTATGATATAATTATTCTAAACCGTTGTTTTTAAGGCTGTAGGCATTCCGTAAAAGTAAATCAAACGGTGACGTCACGCTGAAAATTTCGACTTATTACGCGTCGCTTACATAACTACAATTGGTTGACTACAGCCTAGAAGTCAGGCGGGAGATCGATTGTGGTCACCGGCCGTCTAGATAGCGCGAGATGAGCGATCGGGCGGCCTTATCGTTATCAACGGGGAAGGAATCCTCTGCGAGACGCGGTAGCTAGGCGACATTCGCACCGAAGCCTCTGAGGGCAGCACGCGACATCCTTGAGGCCTGACGCGACTCCCGCGCAACGTCGGGTGAGGATGCTACATCGGTAAAGTGTAGCATTTAACGTGATTGATCTCGAACGGACTTTTCTAAGTGATTGAGTGATCGTTTTAACCATGGGTAAGTTCGATATTAATTATGTACGTCAAACACGATATTTTGAATTAAATTGGTATTAAAATTGAATACAATAGAATTAATCTTAAATAAAATCACGAGAATTTTAAAATAAATTATTTTTATATGATTCTAAATCTAACTTGATCATTTATTATTGCTCTTTTAATTAATTTTGCCTGTGATAATTATGGTTTTATAAACGGTAACTAAAAGTGTATGAACTAAAATTAGCGTGAAACTGTCTAGTAACAAAATTGAATTTAGTGTCAAATAAGTCACACTAATTGTAATTTGAACAAAAGAAAAGTCACGTTTCCAATTAACATATCAAATGTACATTTTGTATATTTTACACCAGATGAATGTTAAAGTCGGGCTTGGTAAAGTGCGCACGCGCACAAAAGCGAGGTGTAAGGCTGACAATGTCTGCAAAAACTTATTTATTTCGAAATCGGAAGCAACACGCCTGTCAATCAACGCGGAACACAATAATGTCAGTATTTAAGCCTTCAAGTCAAACTGTCCGTGGAACTATAGTCGCTAACAATTCGAACTGTTGTCAAAATAGTAATAATGGCTAGGAAGATTTGAAACAATATGAATTATTGCATTTTAATGTGCTTTAGGATAGATCAATATTTTAACGTCAATTTCAAAGTGTTGTTTTAACTAAAAATATAGTAAGTAAAATTATTATGAGGTATTTTATATTAAATTATATATTTTTTCAATTAATCTAGTTACAGATTTAGATATACAATTGGAATTAATTCATAAATTAAATAAATATAAATACCAATTAATAAAATGTCGTATTGAGTTACAGTTCTCAAAACCGATGACATGGTTTCAAGATTTTAACTCGTATTTCATTTGGCTCCATGGAAATTATTGCATAATCTGTTTACCTCTATCATCTCTAAAATACCAATGATATCACAAATGGGTTAAGTGCTACTCTCGGTGTCAGTAAATAGTTAAATTGCATTATTTAAAGCCATAGTTTTCTCAGTAGCTGCGATAAGACTTTTAACGGTAAAGATATCGAGATAGGCCCGTTTTTGATAGTAAAGCAGATCAAATATAAATAATAATTTCTTCAACATAGTTAATAAGTGTGTTTTGAAACTTATTTAAACCTACTTAAACATCAAATTTTAAAACGATTTAAGTATTTATATTATTTTGCGAACCCCATAGTCATAAAAATTCGTAAATTTAATTGTTCTTATAATACTTATCCTTTATTTATCTATAAATTAAAGGAAGTAATAGTTTTTATCACTTGCACATTAATGTATAAACCATATATTATGTAGACTATTTTAACGGTCTACCTGATGATATGATTACATACGAAAAATAAAATAAAAAAAATATATTTTAAGCCAGTTTTGAAATGAATTATTGCCTATAGGTACATAACAGACCTACATAAAAGATAAGGGCCTTAAAGAACACATCTAAGTTCATACCGCTGAACATCGTTACAGGCTACAGCGCAAAAATTGAAAAAGACACGCGATGAACGCCCTCTATCACAATTCATTAAATGTATAAAATAAACCCAACCATAGTTAACTCACGCTAATATCAATGAGAATATTTGTAGTGTGTAATGCGTAATATAATTTATCTGTATTTACTGGCTATTCATCTTCAACAACAATCACTACATAGTATAAAGTACGCTAAGTAGGTAAACAAAGTCGTTTTCCGTTGTCTGTCCTGTGTGATCTTTAAAACTACTTTGATTATGATGCGGTTTTTTAATAGATAAAGTGATTCAAGAGGAAAGTTTATATGTAATTTAATACGTGAGAAGCCGCGGGCCAAAGCGAGTTGTAAATAAAGCATTTACTAACTAGATTTTATGCCAAATATATGCCTATGACTACAAGAGTTTATTTTAATTAGATAATTAGTCTGGAGCCAAATTTCAAATTCCGATAACTCCGCTATTACAGAAATCTCAGTAATGTATTGTATGTATTTTTGGCTAGCTAGTAGTAATTTAGCTATTAATTAACTAGCTAGTAATTAAGCTATTTTATTGATTAAAAGCTAATTTTGTACTACGTGTATAAGTGTATAAAAATAAATAAATATAAAAATTGGATTGAAGATAATATCATCACTTCACTAAATAAATTAACTTTGTCTATGGTTAAAAATTCAGCCAGTTATTCCGCACATAACTCAAACATTTAAAAATGGTCACATAAAATATGCGAGTGAGTAAATTTATATATCTGTATTTAACGGCTCTTAATCTTCATGCAACAACAAATGATTGAATAATGACCATTCGAAAACCAATTTCTTATGTACTGCCAATATAAAAGTAATTATTATTAGGTGGAACTAATTTATAAATTGATAATATGTAATAATTAGCATTTACGGCACAGTAATCTGAGTTATTAGTTTATGTAATAGGTACGCATGATCATTAGCAAAGATTTTTACCATAGATAGGCCCTGCGCATTCAAAAACTGTTTACGTTTTGCGTAACTGCCGAAGAAAAGACGGCGTAGTGATAGTTACAGTTATCTCGCTCTTGCATTATGTAATTGATATAGTTTGTTCTCTGTCA
>DWLZ01000262.1:0-11684 GCA_018251995.1 Urbanus velinus | reverse complement strand
AAATAAAATTGAAGTGTCTGTTTGTGATTTCAAAATAACATTTTTTACTCAATGCATATGAAAGTATACACTATACCGATACGATACGAGAATACAATTAAAAAAATATTGTTTGTCTATCTGTCTGTTTGTCTGAGGTAATCTTTTAAACGGCTAGACCGACTTTGACGGGACTTTCACTGGAAGATAGCTGAAGGTCTAAGGTGCGCTTCACGCACATGCGCGCGCCGTCGCAGGACAGCGGGATGACATTTATGTTTAATTATGTAATCTTTTTTACTTTTTAAACGCGGGTGAAACCGCGGGGTGCAGCTAGTTTTCAATATGTGTCTACTAACGCTGCTGGTATAAAAGGTTATACTCGAATATATCCTCACTTCTACAGGGACACGGAATCACTGGTTCACCAGTTCCGTTAACAGGTCCAAAATACGTGTTTGAAATGGCTATCAACCACTTAAAGCTTTGTAAATTATTCTCGGTCAAGAATTTAGTGGTATATTCTCATTGTGCTTTGAAAACAGAAACGAAACATTATAGAAAATTAAATATAGTCAGGCATTATCATCAGTGTTATTTAATTTTGTAACTATAAGTTACATCTAATATAACGCAACCCTTAATTTAAGTGTTTTAAAAATCATGTGCGCCTGACAGTTTTACATAATCGTCATCGTCAACGTCCTTCGCCGTAAAGCAAGTGTAATTAATTTCTAAAACGCACATAAATCAGAGCTTGTGCCCGGGATGAGAACCTCGAACCCCTCGATTGAGAAGCCTAGTCTTAACCACTGCTCATTGTTTACATATTAATGCATTAAAATCGTAATTTAAAAATCTGTGTAATGAATCTCTCCAATGCGTCACCGACTTAAAAAGAGCTATTAATGTACCTTTCTTGAAGACTCTTCTTTCTTACACAGATTTTCGTAGTTTCGATAGATATTTCTAGAAATATACGATGGTGGTGACTTTCAATCTCCTTCACACGTAATACCATCCGGTCCTCTCGATGTCTGACTGTGACAGTAAATTACTCGCTAACGACACACTTCTAATTGCTGCAGTAATACGGCGTTGGAAATATTGGAAGGATTGAAAAGAAATATAGGCATATCGTCGGAAATCTTCTGTCAGTATATTTTTTAACTTACCTTGTTCGTTTGTATGTGAGTTTTAAATTTTTAACCAATTAATCCCAACCGATAGAACTTAAATTTTGCACAATGTTGTTGTAGATGACAGTGCATACAGTGACGTCATTCTAAATTAAATATGGCGGGCGCCTTAAGAGAACAATTATTTTAAACATTCCCATGCTAAATAATTACGTACCTAATGTCAAATGAAAGGGATTTCAGAAAAAAAGTACAAAAATTAAAATGAAAATTATTAAAAGCTGCGTTTTTGCTCTAGTTTAAGTAGATAGTCATTTTACGAATTTAAGTATTTTGTATTGAAAATAGAAAATTGTAAAAAACAGAAAAGTCCTATGTTATCACGACTAAATATTAACAACTTAAGGATATATTCTTCAGAGAGCACGTTAACCTCCGGTTGTTATCAGGTGTCGTTAAACCTTGTCGGGATCCCTTTGGGCGGATAGAAGTCGTTAAACCTTGAAGGATTTATGGGTTGATGGGTTCAAAATATCCGGCACGGATTGGTCAACGACTTGTATCTTCCATCAATCCACTTAAGAGCTGTGTTGCGTACTACAGGATTTTTCAAGTTATTTGCCCAACAATACTAGGTATATAATAGGTATTGGTGAGTGTTGAAAGGTTTCGTAGGTACTACTAGTAATATTTAGTACTAGCTGAACCAAGCGGTCTTACCCGCGATTAAAATACTTTTTAAACGCGGGTGAAACCACGGGTGAAATATGTATTCCTTTTTACTAAAAGGAATACATATTTGAACATAAATGTCATCCCGCTCTCCCGTGACGGCACGCGCATGCGCGTGGAGCGCGCGCTAATGGCTTTTTCGAAAATTAAAGTAGCCTATGTTACGCCTTAGACCTTCAGCTATCTGAAGTGAAGGTTCCGTCAAAATCGGTCCAGCCGTTTAGAAGATTAGCTCAGCCAAATAGACAGACAGACAAACAATTTTTTTTTAATTGCATTTTCGTTATATGTATCGTGTATATATCTTTTATATGCATTGAGTAATAAAATGTTATTTTGAAATCACAAACAGACACTTCAATTTTGTTTATTTGTACAGATTAAATCATTGTTCGTCGAATATTTTTTCTCTTTACCAATGGAGCAATAGTCGCTGATATATTTGTCCACAGTAACGTATCAAGTTTTATATCTTTTTACTGCATTTTAATTGCATGTGTTCTCGTTAAAATGTTATTCAATAAAAAGTTTTCCTCAATTAATACTAGCATGTCACCAATGTTTACTTGTTTAATTTAAAAAGAACTTTACTGGATTACGTTAAAATTGAATACGTCAATAGCTGCAATAAGTACAGCGCTGCAAAAAATTTTCTTCCTCAAATTTGTCGTGTGCTCATTAATTCTTCGTAATGACTCTGTTGATTTAATTATATAGGAACGTGGTAAAACACGCATGTACTGTACACTTAGCTACAATGCAATGGCTAACCGTAGATAAGTAACTATACAAATAGTAAACAATTATGATTAAATATTGTATATTGTATACCCACTCAACCGCCAGGGCAACAAATGTAGCCCAAAAATTGACATAAGCTGTCAGTCGACTTGTTTTCATAAAATGTTGATTTTTCTGTTTTTTAGGTTTTATATTTTCATGATGGTTTAAATATATAATTTGTATTAGTTACCGCGTCTATGGGTATGCTCCGCTGTTTGAAATATAGACAATAGGCGATGTAGGATTTAGTCAAAATAGGGCGCGTGAATTCCAATATGGCGCGTGATTCGGGATGATATGACATGTCAATGTCACTGGCGTGTGAGTGGCTAGTAAGTAGGAACCATTATTATTATTATTAACCATTTAGTATGCGGTAGATAAGTAATTATTATTTCATATTTCTAACATCACAACAAATTCTAACTGTGTTGTGACGAAACACAACATTTTGTGATTCATAGAAATTGTAACATTTGCAGTGTGAAATCGAGGTTATAAATCAAGCGATGTAATTAATTTCCGACTGTTGAAATTCAGAATCCTATACATCATATCATGTCAATTTGCTAACCATAATAATAATAATTTGAATAGATGAATGTGTTGATGCATCAAAATATGGTATTTTCTATTTTATAAATACGCACGCTATTTCAGAACAAATATCTGCTGATGTAGATATGAGCAATGTCACGTTATTTTGAAATTAACGTGTAAAAAGTGCAATTGTGCAAATGATAACATGAAAGTCGTATTAAAAATCTATTATTTAAATAACATGCGATATAAACATTGGATGTTTGCAATTGTTTTTAGATGACATCGCAATGGCTAAATGTGTGGGAAAGGTCAGGTCGAGTATTTTATAAATGAAAATATTTTTATGTCGCATGTCTAGTAAATGGTGTTCAATACTTACCAAGTCTAGTTATACCTACCTACTACATATTGACCTGCAATTTTCTGATTGAGATTTTACCTATAAGATTCTGATAGAAGGGAGTTTTGCATTGGTCCGTGTGTGTTTAAAACTAGTACATATATACTATAAAGTATATTGCTAATTTAGGTTTCATAATGTGTTTCTTGACCGATAAAGCAAATTACAATTTAGTAGAAAGCTTTGAAAATCTTATTTGTATTTATATCTCACGCCCCTCAATATGAGAAATAAATTGATATCACTAGGCCACTTCTTATTACCACATTACCGGTATAAACCTTTAAGCACCACATATTTCTCCTCCTTTATTAGCAGATCACAAAAACACATTCGGACGCGAAAAGCCGTAGGGATAATCGCCCAAAAAGGCGTCAGGAACAATTATGTAATGTTCCTTTTCCTCCAACGAAAACAATATTTTAAGGTCAAATATGTAGCTTTTATTGTACTTGTACTAATTATACTGAATTGACCTGTGTATGGATTAGTGTACACATTGTTGTACAAATGTACATACGGATATATTATTTGCATTTGTGTACTCAAATTATATGTATTGGCATCTACTCATCTTTCCCGAACAAAAAATCATTTATTTTTTGTTCGGGAAAAATATTTATCATTTGTTTTAATTGTGAATTGCCTTCTAAATATTTTATTATAATTTAAAGAAGTTACATTAAAAATACATAACATTTTATAAGTGTTCTCAAAATAAGGTTTGCATTTAAGCCTTTGCATTTTGTGAAAGCAGAACTGTGTAGTTCTGGTTTCCGTAAAAAGTCCAATAAAGTAACTTTAAATACATCGGCAAACTTCAAAAGATAAAAAAATTAAATATATTGCTACCTTTATACATTTTACCAACGCTTATTTAACTATAAAAACATATAAACCATTCCAGAATTTATAATCCATTACATACATCCATTTTTCTTAACACAAAAGTGACTGAAAGCGGAAATATTGGAATGTCAGTTGTTTGAAAACAGAAAAAAGTGGAAAAAACAATGCAAACCTATTCGTTGCGATCTATTGTCCTTTTACAACACTGTCGAATCGATTTATAGGCCCGTGCTAGTTTGTACGTCCATGAAATGCCGTCTTTGTCTATACTTCGACCTGTCTTTGTGCTATAATAAAAGTACCTCCAATTATACATTGTTCGCAATTCACTATGTTGAATGTATCTAATATTATTGATAAATATACCTATTATAAATAGTATTAGGCGTTATTTTGCGGAAATACTACTTCGCAAAAATCCTTCACCAAAAACAATATTACATTTACCGAATTGGCCGATAGTATGTTTACTAACCCAATGTTATTTTAAGTTCTTGTATTTTAATCTTGTATCTTTGATTTATAGTATCCTGATAAATGTCCTGGGTTCATGCAGCAATAGCATCCACCCCTTCTATAATACACTAATTCTAAACCATCATTGCATAAATAATCTGCCACGTTCAATACGGAACTGTTTCACCTACGAAATACCTAAATTGTTTTAGGTCTATTTGTTGAATCTATTATTCCTATAACGCGCAAAGTTCATAGTTCAGACCAATTCGGTGATTGTTTTATTTGCGTTCCTGTGTGCAAAATTCACTGAATGTAATAAATACCGGAACACCGAGCCAGCGAAATAATTACCCTCACTTCGGTAATATACTGTACGGTGAACATTAGGTTCATAGGTTTTAGTATCAAAATGTAATTGCATTTACGTACTGTGGACTTGCTGGGTTTGTTTATTGAGTTTTTGTTGCGTTTTATGAGGTCCTATATTGTATGTACCCCGTGAAGTCGTTTTTTATGGTGTTTAACGCTTTACACTTATTACCATAGAAGATGACCGAGTCGTGACTGTCATGACCACATGTAAAACAAGAACGTACACAAATACAGAATAAAAAATTAGATTTATCAGATATCTGTCTGGCCGGTGATCGAACCCGGAACCTCTTATTTCGTGTGCCCGACGTCTCTGTGGCTGCGTTACCACAAGGGACGCTGTCATATTCTATTTGCTTCTTACTATACAAATTATTATATTATAATTTCAAAATTATTTATAACTTCAATGTTTTTGCTCAGACGTTTTCTACTACCATCTGCGCCTGGTTTAGTTCTATCATGCGTGCATTGTGTGCCACACGCAATGGAGTATCGAAGCCCATTGTCACTTAATTCAAGCGCGCCGATGAAACATGTGTGCGCGCGTCGACCGCGTAACAGCGCGCGTTGACCGCGTGACATCGCGCGTTGACCGCGTGACAGCGCGCGTTGACCGCGTGACATCGCGCGTTGACCACGTGACAGCGCGCGTTGACCGCGTGACAAAAAGACAAACTGAATTGGATTATGAAAATACTTCACCAAGCAATATTTAAAGCAATGGTGGATCAGGTTGAGATCTTCCCCAACTTCAGAACAAGAAAATTGCAAGTCAATTACAAAATTGCTTACATTTGATGCGAGAAAGAGAGCATGAATTTATTCACAAGGTAAGGTACATACTATAGTTATTCACTTACTTCGTGCAGTACAACTAGAGGTTGAAGTATATGGTTCGTATTACCGCGCGCCGGGGACTTTACTGCGCCCTGGGGACTACCGCGCTATACTCTGCACATTGATTCTATATGAACGTGGTACTATGTATGTTAGAACATCGTAATGTATTAGAGTATGTTTATAATGCAATGTACAATAAAAAGAAACCAATCGCGTTGATCATAATCAAAGCGGTCAATTGAAGTTTTGTACTACCTTCACTTTCACTATCAAGTTATTAATGTTCACCTCAAGGCAAGTCTCCTAGAAGAGTGAAGAAGGGTTAGGCCATAGTCCACCACGCAGCCTAATGGGAATTGTCTTTACACTCCTTTTGAGTTTATTTTTTTACAAAACTCAGGTTTATTTCCTTCACAATTGAAGCGATGAATTTTAGTGATGAATTTGTAATAGAAGCATACTCATAGTAGCCAAAAGTGATCTGAACTCTAATACCTATAGTGTTTTGAATAAAGACAGGAGTCCAATATTCATCTGAGTATAGTCTTATGCATGAAGTCCTTTAAGAAGGAGTCGTTCAAACTGTGAAGATGTGTAAAGAAACCCACAAGATCTTCGAAGATAAATAATGTACGTATAACGCTACCGTGCACCCCAAAATGTGGGTACGCAATAAAATATACTAGAAGGTAGAAAGTAAAGTCTGTTCGAATCACCGCGCACCGCATCGCAGTTTACTGCGCCCACGGGACCCAGAACTGCGCACATTGAGTCTACATGAACGCACCACTACCTAGAAATATTTCTGTGGTACCTGCGTACTTGAAAAGGTCGGGGAAACACAATATTAAGATATTTAAAAGTCGATGCTGAAATACCTAAGTGTGAAGTTATTACGACTCACTTGTCGAAATTATCGTATAAATTTTTTAATATATTATAAATATTTGAGTATATTTTATCCCACAAAAGATAGTTGAATTATGTGCGATGTTTTTATGTTTGTTTACTCTCGTGCGGTACATGTAATCTTAGTTAAGAATATTGCAACAGAACATACCTACTACAGTGATGCGAATATTGCTTTTTTTCTTTCTGCGCAACATTTCTTAGCTTGTAATATGGATAAGGTGATATATCTAAGGGTTTAGATCCCTTCTCATTCTTTGAGAAAATAATAACTTTACTATCTTGCTCTATAGGACAATATCCTTATAAAGCACCCACAAAATAAATAATAATTATCTCCCAGACAGCATTTTATTAGCTACGCGATATGACCCTTTAGTCGTTAGATGTCACCTGAGCCTAGCACCCAATTGTCTTGCGCCAAAATACGCCCCATAAATAACAATATTCCTGGATAATAAGAGATTGTGCCGATTCCAGTCCCTATTGAGTTAGACAATTAGGGTAGCTTTATTAAGTTATACTATCTCATGGCGTCCATTCAATATAATTAGTGTGGGTACGTGACACGCATATGCGATAGGGACAGATGGATGTAAAATATAAGATGCGTATATTTTTATGTAATAATAGATCTCTTCTTGGTTCAAATGTGAAGGCACGATTGTCGCACTTATTTCTGCCTTACAGCAGCCGTGTCCAAATTATTGCTTATATCAGGTGATATTTCGGTTGATCTATTTATTTATGGATGGCCATAACCGGCAGATGCCACTTACTATTAGTTGCTACGTATATATGAAATGCACTAGAACCCATCATTAACTTACTTAATAGAAGCATGGTTCCACTTAATTAATAGAAGAAGAAGAAATTCCACTTAATTAATAGAAGCATGGTTCCACCTCTTTTGAACAACGCGTTTTACACTGAGAAAATCTTAACAATTCTGTCCAAATTATAAATACTCTCCAAGGTGTAAAAAATAAGTAAAAAAAATAATATATAAAATAAAAATAATTTACCTTCAAAGATATGTAATGTTCATATGTACATGGTAATAAATAAAACGTTCGCATCATTCGCGTCGCGTCATATTCCGAATAAAGTGTCTCAATATTTTAGCCGGTAAAATATTACCCTATCCAATTCCCTTTCTTTCGTATGAATTCATAATTTAATTGAGTACAATATATTACAAGTTAGGTAATCCGAATCTACATAATACATTTATCCGGTTTCATACGTAGATGGTTTCTTGCGAGGGTCCAAGCGAATACGAGGGTAAAGTGGCAAGGAAACTTTTGGGTCTTTATTTATTGTTATTGCCTCATTAAGGTACCTAGCAAGCGATATCCTACAAATTGCAAATAAATAAACCACCACGAACATTCGTTGAATCAGTAAAAGGAAATGTTTTCGGATGCGAACCGTCTACGGTTAATGAAGTTTTTTTATTTACGCTGCAAATGCCTACATTTAATCAAGTTTTAAGTGCAGATGTATTTTGGTTTCTTTTATTATTGAAGCATTCCTTGCACGTATTCAAAACACAATGTTTTAGCGTAGCACTGCTAAGAAACTATAAAATAAATACAACTATCTAAGAATTATAAGAAAGGACCGTACATATAAATACGAACTTTGTATAACGATTAAGCCATCCCAAGAAAATTCTCCGTGAAAGTTTCAGATCTATCGTAGTTTAAACTCAAAGGGATCTAATATCTCAAAGGAGTAACGCATTGGAAAGTGCTTTGCATATCACATATTACGAATAAGACGTCTTAAAATATTTGCTATAAATTCAATTTCTTTTTATAATTATTTTTACAAATGGCCAACGAACAAGCAGTCTACCTGATGGTAAGTGATCACTGCCGCTCATTGTCACCTATAAAAAACCCAACTAACGCTTAACATTACTGTCATTAAGCAGAAAGAGATGTGGCGGTGATGTTTTCCATAAAAATCATATCCATAAAGAATTGTTGTACTGTATTAGTATATGTATAGTAGTTTGTTATAGAAATGGTGATGTCACGTAACGTCGCGCTGCTCTTCCCCCATCTGTACACAATTACGACAACAAAGCTTGCAAATGCACTCATCGAAGTCAAATGACTCATGACTAAAACACCAAATAGAGTGTCGCACAAACAGCATTGTGTTTCAGTGATAGCACTCAAGGCAAATTGCGCTCTATCTCATAGGTGGAGCGTAGGTATTTTGAACTTATTGAGCGCAAATTTTGAAGACCGCAACCCTTTGAATAGTCAATGTCGCGTACCCTTATCTCGCCACAGAAAGGCGACACCACATTACCGGTATTATGCTACTGCTTGCTGTCGTGAGAGGCTTCCCCAAAACGCGCTTTCGTGTTTGGTGTTAAAGCCGCGAATTGTGTACATTCGGGTAAAGTACAGGACATTTTCGAAGTGCAATTTATATTGTATTGGAAGTTAGAGCGCGTTTACCCCGCCTGCACAATATTTTGTGTCGGGCCAATGCCGCGGCTGAGCCTTGTTGCATGTCCTCTGTGAAAGCTAGCTTTACATTTTCTTGTCTCCGTACAGCGAAAATTTAATAAGCATGAGTGGAATTCTCGCACACTATTGGAGTTCACAAAGCGATTAGGAAATTGTGGGTTCGACGCGATTTATTTCTAAACTGAATCAAGGATGTATTAGGTCTTATATTCAATCTGCGGATAATATCGTTGAGTTCAAAGCGGTTCTGGGAAAAGCTGTATATTAAGGACGTTAATAGTCTTGTGATTGGGAAAGCTTTGTATTAAGTTTAACGTAATAGTTTAAAACGGAGTTATGTTGATCTGGATACATAAAAATTACGTGAATAATAAAAAAATTATAATCAAATTCACTAAAACATGGGTGTTATATTTCACAAAAATTACTCGTGATTGTTTTAAATACAGCTCAAGAGTGATGAAGAATGAGTTTTCTAAAACTCAATTAGTAAAACTTTATAATTAATTAATTGGTTTTAAGTGCAGTCCATTAGTTTGTTAATTATTCAATGCATTTTATTTAGAGAAACCACAGTTCTGAAACGCTAATACGTGACAGTTTTTACTGATTCATATAAAACAATAGCAATTTCCGAACTTTCGCTATTTTCGAATAACAGTTGAAAAACTGTGAACACTGCTTTTTAAAAAGTTGTCTCTTTTAGCTATTCTGGGCATAAAAGTCGGAACAGCAACCGTTATTTTAAAACTAAAAGTTAAAAAACAAGAACTTGTGAAATTTTCCCATCAAATGGACAGTTGCTGTTGATTCATACCTTTACAATTCATGCGATAGTAAACCGTCTGACTTATTATTGCATTTTATTTACTATTAAATTGTATAAGTTAATTTAGGTATCGTACTAATAGAATATAAATTGAAAAAGGAATTATATAAGTATATAAAGTACTTATATCAAGGAAAAATTACTTAAATAAGTAAAAATAAGCCATTTCAAATCTTATAATGCTCCCATTTCCATAAATTCTTTGGTTACGAAATATTAGCAAACGAGCATGTAGAGAACTTGATGATAAGTGGCCACTGCCACCCATGGATGTCTGTAATCAACCCCAGATAAGAACATAGTCTTAAATGTGTTGCCACCTCTAGGAATTACGTTGGAACGCCTCGGATCAGTATGTCACCCATACCACACCCTTCCAGCCAGAACACATCAGTGCTTAACACTGCCGTTATAAGTACCGTCGGAGTCGAACCACAAGGTTTTCTACCACCTTTTAATAATAAATAAGCACAATAGCGACATAAGCTAGGTAATAGGCATAGAGCAATATTTAAAAATATTTAGTACGCAAACATAAGACATTGTTTGAAGGTTCGTTCAATTCACTTGAAGCCAAATTCTCCGTGTATTTTACAATTTCAGACTTTATAATATTATAGGTAACAGATTATTATAGAAAGCAACACCAAGAAAATTTTCCAATTTTTCGCAGTAACGTCAGCTCATCTGCAGGTACGAGGTTCAATCTTGTCCGCTGCATCATAAATTTTGTTGTCTGTAGTTACCTCGCCCGCTCACGTGCATCAATGCGTCTAATTTGACAGATACGTGCATAATTTGCAAGCAATATTGTGAAGTCCTGAGGGTGAAAGATTGTTCTAGAATATTAAGATAAGATAGAATGTTAGCCTAGAATAACTTAGTTGAAAGAGTTTATAGGCCAATTTTTAATGCTAGTAAGTATTTTTTTTACATTTTTTTAGAATTATAAGCAATATTATTCTGGCCTGTAACAATTGATTTCTTATTGTACAGTAGGCTCTATTTTATATTAAAAACAAGGACGAGATATATTTTGTACTAGGTGATACCCGCGTTAAAAAAGTAAAAAGGAATACATATCTAAACACCCGGCTCTCCCGCGACGGTGTCCGCATGGGTGTAGCGCGCGCACTAATACTTTTTTCCAAAATTTAAGTAGCTTATATTACGCCTTAGACCTCTAGATATCTTTCAGTGAAAGTTGCGTCAAAATCGGTGCAGCCGTTTAGAATATTAGCTCAGCCAAATAGACAGACAGACAGACAAAAAAATTTTTAGTTGCATTTTCGTTATAGGTATCGTGTATACTTTCATATACATTAAGTAAAAAAATGTTATTTTGAAATCACAAACAG
>DWLZ01000261.1:0-11700 GCA_018251995.1 Urbanus velinus | reverse complement strand
GGTTCCCAAACTTTTTCGTCTAACGCCGACTTTGAAAATCAATTATTTTGTACCGCCTCAAATTATTTCAACTTAAAAACCTTAATAACATAACATATTATTCTCGTCTGGAATTTAATTAACCTATTTTCACCTTTATGTTATGTCAGTAGCAAATGAGCATGAAACCCATCTGATGGTAAGTGGCCACTGCCGCTCTTAAACATCAGCGCCCCCCAATCTTTCTGGGCCCCTTACCGCCCCCCTTTAGGCTTCCAGCGCCGGGGGGGCGTTATCGCCCACTTTGGGAAAGACTGGTCTCGGTGGACAGATTACATTACATGGGAAAAGGCTGAGAGGATGAGAACAGCGCGAGATCGGAAAGGTTGGAAAAATAGTGAGAAGGCCTACATCCAGCAGTGGATGGCGACGGGCTGAAGAGGAAAAATAAAAAGAAGCTTCATAAGTAGGGATGAGATCACTGACATTTATTTTTATTATTTACTAGCTGAACCACGCGGTTTCACCCGCGTTTAAAAAGTAAAAAGGAATACATATTTAAACATAAATGTCATCCCGCTCTCCTGCGACGCGTGGAGCGCGCGCTAATGGTGTTTTCAAAAATTAAAGTAGCCTATGCCTTAGACCTTCAGGTGTCTTCCAGTGAAAGTCCCATCAAAATCAGTCCAGCCGTTTAGAAGATTAGCTCAGCCAAACAGACAGACAGACGGACAACATTTTTTAATTGCATTTTCGTTATAGGTATCGTGTATATTTTTTTTATGTATTGAGTAAAAAAATGTTATTTTGAAATAACAAACAGACACTTCAATTTTATTTAATTTTATAGATTTACTTCAATTTTGTTTCCATACCGGACACGCAATGGGTCCCGGGTTCAGTCCCGGCCAGGCAGACATTTGTATGATAAATTTAGATTTCTGTTCTGGGTCTGGGTGTAGTGTATTCGTGTATGTGTGTGTCCATGTCACTGAGGACACGAGTGTAGAAAGCGTTTCATTTTTTTATAGTACTACAGGGCTGCAAGCGCTATCATAGAAATATTCGAGTGCTTAATCCAAATCTGTCTTTAAAGAAACTTTGCTTTTAAATTAGACAGAAAATGATAGTTTGCAAGCAAACAAAAAATAGGGGCGAGAAACAGATTAATGCGTGAAGCGAATATTTGGGTCACGTTTCAACTCAATCCCACAAGATTATATTCACATCACGTCTCAAGACTTTGCGTACTACTTACTCCAAAAAACCCACTAGTATTTGTCATTTATCTGAATTTTGAACGGAAAATATAGATAACTAGCTTCTGACAAAAAAATGAAGCCATTTTTAAAATGGTCGGGCTATAAAAATGATTATGTGAGGGTAAATAAACAAAGGTACTGACAAGAAACTACGCTAGTTTTGTGTAAGGGTGTGTGTATAAATACATGAAAGTAGCGTAGTTTTTTTTTTGCCTTCACTCAAATACAAGGCGGTGAGTAATCTACCTATTTTATTTATCTGAGGTCACATGTTGGGAAATGTGTACTAATATGTAGCTGTGTCTATGTACTCGTATTGAAGATCTCAATGTCATAATAAAAGTGTGAGTCTTTTTTAACCCATTTTAAGTACATTAAAATATTTTTTGGCTAAACTTTTAATTCAGAAGTGGAGTTTATATGATATCCCATTTTCTAAACGCATCCAACGCAATGGAGGCCCGAGTGTAGTAATCGTATAAGAATAATACATATCACAGTGACTAGTAATGTAGTAAAAACCTCAGAAAACATACACTAGACATAAATAAACAGATAAACAGAGGCTACGGGCCTATTATCCTCAATATGGTTATTATTCTCCATCGCAAAGCAACAATGGAACCATCAGCCAACACGATGGGGTCATTCAGTGGGTTAATATTCTGCAGAGTATGTCACATGCAATTGTGAGTTGGCAGCTGCAATCAATTGAATCAGCAGCATTTATTGCAAATGTGTTACAATGACGTGTTTATCAATAAACATCGGTATTTAGGATGCATTGATTGATTTGCTAGGCGTGTTTAATTTATAGTCTAAAGTCTAAACCTTCAGTTTAGACCGTGGCTTGAAACTGTCTATATCAATAAAATCAAAAACTGTAAAGATATGTTCTACAGCTTCTTCACAATCTGCTTCCGAATTTTTTACTGTTTTTTAGTCAAATAGATGCTAGGTATCTAGTGTGAAAAATCAAATTTCAAACTGTCCGTTATTATAATTCTTTCCTTCCCCAGTGAAATTAATGAAGAAATTCTGTTTTTAACGAAAATTGTTTTGATGAAGATTCTCTGTACTTTTTAGATATGGGATATTTTTGTACGACCGCACAAATATCATCATTTTTCACTGTATCTTTTTTAAGAAGTACATAATTATTTTTGTTACCAATAATCTGACTGTTCATCCCGAGTGCAAAACCCTTAGTTGTGGTCCAACACGCACTTGGCTGCTTTTTTATATTGTCGTATTTAGTTGACCTTGCATTGTTGTGACAAGATGCTAATTTTGTGTGTATGTGTAGGTATACACTTTACGTTTTGCTGTTTTGTTTGTGTAGCGTGGGATTAACCAAAAATTCGAACTGCGCTAATTTTCTGTGTTAATATAAGTTATGTAAGCCCTGCTGTACTTTAATAGTTGTAAGGGTATACTTGAGAGAAATATTACAAATATATCATCATCGTTAACATCTGTCACCCACCTCATCATCTGAGGATAATCATTTTCAGCAGATGCATTCCATGCTATTAATATACAAAAATGCAATTCGCATAGAACTCATTATAATGCTTCGAAGATCATAGGAACGTGCCATTCAGATCAATTCATACATATATAAATCAATTATCGTTAATTGTTAATCGCGAGACGAGAGCTAGTGCTGATTTATAGTATTTTTACAATCCTATGTTTACAACAGCGTGTGCTATCTGAGTCATCTGACGTGTTTTGCATGTTTAAATACTGACTTGAGATAGCCGTGGTAAATACTACGTGCATATTCTTTACTAGACAGGTTGATAGCTGATAACAGTGAAGGTAATGAAAACATTAAATCATTAAAAAAACATATTCATAACAACAAGGATACAACATACTATAGACTTGGTCTTACAGAATCTAATAAAAGGGATTGTAATAATAGTAATAATAATAATAAAATACCAGCGCCGGTAGATTATTCTAGGAGGCGCCGGTGTTTTTAGTACAAAACAATGGTTAATTTGTTTATGGTTAAAGAATGTTTAGTAAGAAACAGTTTCTAAAATCTATTAATTTCAAATATTATTTAAAGGCCCACCTTGAATTACAGAATGTATTACAGAATCATAAGCATTAGCAACCTGTACCAATAAATTTTGATAGAAGTAGTTCCTTACAATTGTTTTAGGATTAAAAATGTTTTTGTTTCAATTCCAAGTTGGCGCACCTTGAATTGAAACGTTTACTGAATTATCATCAGCAGCATGATTAAGTCGAAGGTTTATTGCGCATCCTGTGGTACGTTTCGTAAATGCCATTTTATGCACGTTTTCGTTGTTTGTTACAAAAGCATAAATTAAGAATAAAATACTTACAATTTTTCACTTGCAAGTAAAAAGAAAGTTGCCTAATATCATCAACTTATCGCATTTCTACTGCTAGCTAGTAGAGCTAAATCTATAGTCTAGACTGCTCACTAGGACAATTTGAAAACTTGCACTTGGACATATATTTATTATTTAGACTTTCTTTACGACTGTGGACATTTCACCCACATAACATGTCTTATATACTTGCGGAGAAATAACATACATACATGTCAAAAAACCCAAATTGTATTTAATTTCTTTTGTAAAACTGGCCTGATATCTATGAACTTCCTGCAATATAAAATAAAGCAGTGACAGGTATAGTTAAAATAGACGGTAAATACATATAAACGAAAGTGGGCAGAAACTAGCAGCAATAGTAAAAGCAATAAAACAGAGGAAATCGTTCAAATCAATGATGCAGACGACGCCAAGGAGACGTGTTTGCGCCAAGAAACGCTTTCAGCTTACTAAGACACGGATGCCTTACGCAAAGCTGATCTATAAATAGAATAGGGTTCAACGTAATCTGCTTAAGGTGCAGTTAGCCAAGATTGGAAAACAAATTGCGGTAATCTGTCCAGCAGGTCTGTTGCCTTTCTCTTGGGGAATAAAAAGTAATGATTCGAATACTAATTGTTGGTCCTAATAGCACTTCCAGAGAATTTCATTGAAAGAATCTCAAGTGAAGCCAGAATTATACCGAATTAATCGTTTGTCATTCTATATTCAAAACGTTTATTTTACGATAATTTTAGTGTTACTTATCAGTATTACTTATTTTTATCAAAATTTTAATATTATAACGATTGTATTATTTAATCATAACTAAGCAAACTTTAAAATCCAGATTCTCTAATATAACATGAGCTAAAATTGAATTGGTAATGTTAACATCTCATATTACCGTAACCTTTGCATGAAATTTCGACTGGATTCCAACGGACCGGTATGACTGCTGTTATTTTAGAAAACAGCTTGCAATGTACATACCTCTATGTATTTTTGATCTGCCTGTCTCTGAACTACTTATAAATTAATGATGTTAAGCATTTATAAGCTGATCTCTTTTACATTCAAATTAGTTTATTTAACGTAAATAAAAATAGTTACGGAAATAAGGCCATCTATTTCGGGCTAGTACATGTCTTGCCATTAAAGGTCGTTTAATTTAAACGCTTGCTAATGGCTCCACTCATGTAACGTGCTTTACCTAATATGTTACATAGCCGCCTGTAACAGATTTAAGTCCAAATTTGTCGCGTCTTGTGACTTGGTTGTCTTGTCCCTTGTGAGTCATACAGTTCATATTCACAATAATATGTGGTTAAGATATAAGAAGCTAGATAAAATATACGTAAATGTGGGTTATAAAGTATGTAATAGTGCTGAATTTGAAGCAATAGATTAATACCACGGCCACGCATTACTTTTCCAAATTTTCAGACGTTAAGAAATTTCTGTGGGTAATTATAGCGATTAACTAAATTGCCCTACATCAGGTGAATCTCAGATATTCTTTAGACAATACTATGTATCAGTTAATAACTTAAACTCGTATATGAAGGCAAATATCTTTTACGACAAAAATATCATAAATCCCAACTATAAAATTGAACTCTTTACAAGTGTAACATTCTTGGAATGGCCGTGCCTATATTTACATGTAGTTGCATACGTCATATGTTGACGGATTTCATCTCAAGTGACGTCCGTATTAGCGTAATAACGTTTAGATCCGGTCGTAATAAGTTACAGGTGGTAGTCATAAAAGTTATCCAATGTTATTTTGTCGTGATTTTTTGTTTCAATCGTGACTGCTTGTTTATATGAAACGTTATAACATCCACAAAAATGTTGTAGCTGGCTAATGGCCCAATCAATTTAATTGCAATTAAGTAAGGTAGTAAGTATAAACAACACAATTAAACGCAACTGCGTAGTCTACCAAACCACATTTAGATAGCATGATACTACAAACTAGTAAACTAGACCCTTTTCATTCTGACAGGCGATGTTTGTCTAAGCGACCAGTAGTTAAAAAGAGTATGGTTGACGATCATACAACATATTTCACATACAAACATAGCAGTTATTTATACAATTTTCAAATCCTTTTTTCTTGATCCTAAGCTTGAACGCGACCAGCTGGGACAGACTGTATGGTTCATGACCATACAGCATATAACACACACAGCACTAACTTTTGAAATTTAATATATTTTTGTCTTGTTCCAGGGCACAGCTCCAGCTTGCTATGCGGGCGCACGAAGGAGGTGGAAGTGGGGGGTGGCATCGGCGCCGGCGCAGCGCTCGCGCTGGCGCTGGTGCGGCCCCCCTCTTCGCCCGCGCACGCCCCCTGCCAGCTCCGGCTCACAGCGCCTGACGCGGCCGCGTTCACTGTGCGACTTATTGATGTTAAGGTGGGGATAGTTCTTGATATCCTGGGCTTTAAGAAACACTTGGTTTACTTTATTTATCCTTATTAGGACAATAATGTTTGCAATAGGTTTAGAGCTAAAAGGAAGGTTTTAAACGATATAGTTAGGGATGAGTAAGGAAGATAAAACAACGGTGCTGTGTGATGAAACGGATCACGTAATGGCGGTTATGGCATAATATAGGCTAGTCTAACCAAATGGTTTTGAAGCAATGCAGTAGCACCAACTGATAAGTGTTGATGGCTAAAGTAGTACTGTGACAAAAGGCCACGAAATATGTCATAACATTAGAGACTTTTAGTTTCTAACCAATCTTACCAACTACAACCTTTAAGACGTTGAAGACTTAAAGTTAACGTTTTTAATTAAGTATTCTTTATTTCATTGAATTGCAAAAGTTGATAAAATAAATATCACGCACAATGAAAAATTAAAATAGAAAATTATAGTTGTTATATTTGTAGATCGGCCCGGATAAAATTATGACGATTTCAAAATGTTGACCCGGCGTTATACTTTAAAATTTATGACTTTTAATATATAAAGAATCTCTTATTTACGTAACCACTTACTGTAATTACATAAACTTCGTGAAGAACATTGTGGAAAACTACAGAAAAACGTGTATGAAAAGAATTCACTCGCTCATCTTTATCTGGTAACCGTTGATTTCGTGTTCAGATAACCCTCGCTTTACGCAAGCAGGTGTAATTAGTAATTTCTGGTTTCCATACCACAAATATGTGTAAATCAACTTTGAGTATTTGTTTTACTTTTGTTTGAATGATAGTAACGTCACTGTGCTCGAAATATTACCGATTGGACTGTTCTAGAATTACTGCTAATTACCATCTCGGTTTGACTAGTGGAGGTGTCCAGATTCGTTCCTTTGCTAAGTAATCGAAATTATGAATTTAGATGTCTGTTCTGAGTTTGAATACCTATATAGTCGTCTTTGTGTATGTCCAATATATCCATTATTACCGCACCCACAACATTAGGAAGTTTATTTTTAATAGTGGTGTTGATTGGGATATTATTTTTATCAATACAAGTAGCAAAACTAGCAATAATTCTCCAGTTTGGTATAGATGGTCATATAATTTTTAAATTTAGTTCAAAGTCCTAGTTAAATAGGTAGTTGTTAGGAACGCGAACAGAAGTGTGAATAGATCAAATATATAAATCAAATATTTTCGAGACGAGACGACGGGTATATTTCGGATTTCAGAGAATACCTATATTTATGGACATTATTCACTATTACAATGATGTTTATGACGAAGATACGTGTACAAACACTTATTTGTTAGTATGCAAATTGAAAAGATACAAAAACGGACAAAATGTACGTATTTAGTTTTAATATTTCGTGAGTATCGACTTTAAAGATACTGTCATTGGTCATTTGCATAACCCATCCGTGAACAAAACCTGTTCGCTGTAACCAGGAAACGCCATTAAAATCACATAATGGACAAGCAAACGAGCCATAGATAATAGGCAAATAATATTGTTTGTTGCACTTCGAACTGATGTGCACGATTTGACACGCCCGACTTACTATTATGGCTATGGACCACACTGATGCGACGTTACTGTTCTGTAACTTTTATGATCCACTTACAACATAGCTATCACGGCCTACTTTATCTATTGAAGTTGTTCGGTGTACCAAAATCCTCGTAAGCGCTAAGCCGGTATACAAGGCCAAAGGATTTTACGTATCAGCTCAGAATTAGACCAATAATTAAGACGTCACAATTAAACCAAAGTGAGTAATCGTCTGAGTTGGACTCTACACGGATACATTAAAGTAGATACAAGGATTAGAGATTTTCTTGAAATTAAAACATTGTGAGTAAAGGAAAACATGGCAGGATAACATAAATATCTGAGAGATCTCCATAATATTTACAAACTAATCCGGACCTCGTAAAGAGTTATAGAGAGATAGTAGTGTAGTCATATAGAGATAATGAGTAATGACTATTATTAATAAAATTTGTCATTCTGAGAGGGAATCTACGTCAACTGTAGCGCAGAACCAGAGAAATTGAATTTTAACTAACATTTAGGTAGGGGCGATATGGAAAGCAATGTGATTTTCTATCAGAGAAAATATTGCAAGTTGTACATTGAGTACGCATAATAATTATATACCCCTAAAAGCTTATAACCGAAGCCATAGAAAACTCTAGGAAAAGTAACAAAAGCGTCCCTGAGCGTATCCAATAACACGGTTGTAGCTAACACGCGAGGTTACATAATAGCGTTATACTGCTTAATTTATTCAACACAAATACCTATATACCATTAGTCTTTAAACACGTCGTTTCCAAACACTTTTGTATGGTCCCTCTGACGTAATTATGTTTAAAAAATACGGAGATGACATAATTTAACGTAACTTGTTAAACAGAAGTAAAGCAGAATAAAATATTTATCTCCTCATTAGTATGCCCAATCTTAGATGAAACTGTTTAATTTAAAAAAACGATTATTTAAAAACCCATAACAGTAATAAAAGAGATTAAAGGTAGATTTTAGTGATAACATGTGATTAAAAACGACTTGGTATGATAGCAATTAAATACATATATAGTTCACCTTTACCAAGTCGCTACTCACTCATTCCGCGATCTACTAAATTTCCCGTCAGGAAGCCCAAGATTCTAGAGCGAAAGAGAAGCCTAGGTTAAATCAATTGATTTAATGTTTACATTTAATAATTACATTAAATATTTTGAAAGGCAGCATTAAATTTTCTAGTTTGGTTTTCCCGCAGCAGGTGTGGAGATTATGTTTGAATTTGGCAGACAGACGGTATGTGATGAGGTATCATTGGAATGTAATCACACCGGTTTTCTATGATCTTTAGGTAATAACAGCCTAGTTTAACTAGTTGCTATTACAATAATACACTCTATATGACCGTTTGGCTGTATCTAATTAATTTTAATTTTATTTGATCAATTTATTAACGAAAAGATCCGTTTTAACTATTCAAATTTAGCTAACAAGTCTCAATCTCAATTTATTGAGAATTGATTATGTATTTCAATTAGTAAATTATTATGAGCTGTGTCATAATTATTATACAATTTTTTCGCAAAACCAGTGAGTGTATTGTAAGTTGTTTAAGTAGATAATATTCATTAACTATTATCGGTTTGGCCTTACTTTTTATTCGGTTGACCAATCGTAAATTTTAGTGCAAAACACACAAAATACGGGTTAAAGTCCTGTTTTATGGTATGGCGTACTATTTATTAGGTTTGTTTTTACGTCGGGTCCAATGCCTTGCCAAATTGCTGCAGCCGTTTTATAGACGTAGACGTGTTGCGGAGCATTTATTTCTCCTTTCTATATTATTGTATCCTCTTTGTATATATAAACTATTAACTGCAACTCTTTCACTTCTTTTGAAAATCTACAAACTTATAACTTAGGTCCATTCAAAAACAGGCAGGTAATCAGGATAGTTATATATGAAAAACCTTTGTAAGATTATTTATCCATCCAATATCATCATAATATAGACACTCATAGTCAGTAGGGCCTTAACATCAAGTGTTGTTAAAATTTCATACGGTACTTAACTATTAGCTATATACTGTATATGTGCGTGTTTCCACCTAATTGAGTCTGAGGATAATATTTGATGAGATACTACATTTATTATTACTTTAATCAAGTGACTGACATACAGTGTTGTTCGAGGTTACTAAAGAACTCCACAGTTCAAAATTCTCATTTCATTGATTGTTGCAAACCTTGAGATTTACTGTAGTAAATTCAGTAAGCAACAAAATAAAGTTAATTGCAAAATGTCAGTGTCTTTAGCAATACGGGACCGATAAAGCACGAGGTTTGTTGTTTTCAGTACTGATGACCTTAATCGGAAATGTACGAGACCTTTAATCAATGCGGGTGATTATAATTAAGAGGATTTCGGAACTTTCGGCAACCGGTCGACATTGACTTGCTCTTCACGTTTAGTTAAAAAGTATAGGAAATGTTTATTTTATTAATGATAATAAAAAAACAGTTGTCATGATCATAAAGTAAAATTATTCTGGAAGGATATAGGAAGAAAGATTATTTTTTCTAAACAGTCGCAAAGTAAACAACAGAAAAATAGATATTTTTCAAGAATTTGTTATCGTACCTTTACGTACATGTTTTTTTATTTTATTTAAATAGCTTATTACAAGCATTAAAAACATTCCTTGAGACCTAATAAGAAAATCCACGTAAATCAACATGGAAGGCACTACTGGTAATTTGTTAATGGAGCAATTCATAATACTGATGCATTATAGCTAATCAAAGACTACAATCAGTGACTCACAATATTTATGGGCGAAACTAATCAAATGATACAATTTGTAATGGTTTGATCACATTGGTTTTGCAAGCATATTCAGCTCTATATTTATACGCTCTGTGTAGTATAGTTCTAATACTTTCAGTTTACTAAAATCGTGTTTGAGAATAGCATTTCTTTCGTAATGAAAATACTTGGTTCGTATTTGATTATTGCGAAATGTGTATGCAGTCTGTCTGGTTTGCGAATGACATTTCCTGTACATAATATCAAATCTTTAATGTTATTGTTACACCAAAAATCTTTAATGTCATCCGAAATTTCATGCATTTCTTATTCCTATGTCTTTTGCCAGAGTTTACTGCTAGGCAATCTTTTTATATCAGGCACTTACTCAACATTGTCACTGTCAATGCAGATAAAACTGTGACCATATTCCATCTCTATAGTATTCTAGTATGTGGGTACTCACGCACCTTTGTTGTCTCCGAAGGATATGTCAGTGGCCATCGGTGAGTGACCTTTTGAAGGGTGAAACCTAACCCGCCCAGCAAGGTTGATGCCCTTGGACTTCGCCTTGGCTATTGAATACAAAACCCATAGAGGCTTTCCGCCGCAATTGTGAAATCTTGAAACCGGAGAATGTTGGTCGTTTGACAATAGTAACGAGTGAGTCGAGATCAGACATAGTTAATGATTTTTACAAAATGAATGTTAAAAGAGATTTTTATGAAAATTTAAGGCATTTTAGCTCTACATAATATAATGAGTCATTAGAATATGAATTTCAATCGATTTTGTCATTTTAAAATTTTATTTACAATAAATAAACATATTAATGGAACACTGTGAAACAATAAGTTTTACATTTTTGTGTTAGTTTAGGATTATTTACAAAATAAACAACACTTGTAAACTGAGTCATTTCATTCATTTCATTGAGTCATTTGTAAGATGTACGATATGCATATTTGCATAAGTATAATAACCTATCTGCTACATAAATAATTATGTATCTTCCAAGTATGTCTTTCCGTACGTCTGCTTTGTATGTTCTCTCTGATAAATCTTAATTCAATTAGTGTAATAAATAATAATTAAAGATTAAATCTTCAAATATCTTAAATATTAATCTTAGCCTTCAGAATAGTGCTGGTACATGCGAAGATAGAACATAATTATTAGAATCGAAATCTACACTTAAAAACATCATACATTTGTACATTGTAAGCTATAAAGATTACAATCAAATACAATACGAATATTTCACCAGTAACAAACTTCATTAATAGAACTTTATGGCGACAGCGCACAAAATTCTCTGTTGATAA
>DWLZ01000260.1:0-11704 GCA_018251995.1 Urbanus velinus | reverse complement strand
GATGTAATCAATTTGGTTTCTGCTTTTCATATCGGGTGTAGTCCATGTCCATAGGTTTTTAGTGTTTTTGTTGAATAGTTGAATTGTATTTATAATTTAGGTATCTATTGGTTTTTGATTTTACCATATTTTGTTATGAATATTCTTATTGGTATTATATCTCAGTAAATGATATTTGTTATTTTGTTTTCAATGAAAGTAGGAAACAATCATAAAGATTATTGGATAGCATGTGACATGGTTACCTTTGAACTTGTGTAACAAAACTACATACTTGAAGTTAGTCGCAGGCATAATGCACCAAAGAACAATTTTGGAAAGCACATACAACTGCTGTGCCTCATGAAACCTGAGAAATATTTGTGGTTAACCTGTTACTTACCACCAATCTCAATACCTATCTGTAACGATTTTCCTTCATATTCTTTGAGAATAATTAAAGTTTAAAGATGAGTAGCATTAATAATAAGTCAGTGAAGTTTGAAAACAACTTACTATTTCTTGTACTCATTAATTATTCTCAATGTAAGGTTCACAATAAAACAATAGTAAATATACATTCATACAAAATACAAATAGAAGTAAATAAAGTACTAAACAAATACAAACGGGAGCTAATTATACGGGTGTCAGGAGACACACTAATTGCAGAATACGGTGTAAAATTACATTATTTGAATGATTACACTATTGTTACTTTATTATAAATTAAGCACATAGGTTATTTAATATTTTCAAGGCAAAGACTGAGGTCAGGAGCATTAAAATATTATTAAGTATAAATTTTTCCAGTGTAAGAAGCCCATAGAGAGGAGAGAGGCAGATGAATCAAAAATTTAGATTATTTAAAAAAGTTAGTTCCTTTGAAAGCTTTTATCAAAATAATCCTTTATGGATAAGTAAGAAAATGACTTTTATCCGTCCATCCAGAGAGGTAGAACGAGAGCTAAGGATTTAAATTCTCTCTTGCCAAATTCTAAACATATCAAGTCCATCAAGAGGTAGTAAAATTTTACACATAAAAAGCCCTTATCCAAACAATTTCCAATGGAGGGCATCCGGGATCTGCCCCAGCTCTTACCTGTCCTGATTGCCTGTTCCTTACCCATTTTGTAATTCATTAATTTTCCTTAGGTTCTTCTAGACAGTTTTTTTAAAAACATACTTTTTACACTCATAGGCCCACACTAGGATTTTCTCCTGCATTGTGAGTGCCATAGACCAACAAAGACAAACATAAAAATACCTAGAACCAGAACAGAAATCTAAATTCTATCTATCTATCTATCTAAATTCATTATTTATATATCTATCTGTCCGGGGATTAAACCTGAAACCCAGCGTGTGATAGACCGTTACGGCGACCGCTCCGTGATGTGGGTCGTCAAATTTATATAGTTATTACTTAATGGGACTATTATAAGAATACCTATAATTAGCCATTGGTGTGAAATGAAGAAAATGATTGCAAAAGGAAAACTCAATATATGTGCATTACATAGCTGTGGAGCAGAGCGTGCCGCTCGCAGTGTGTCATGCACCAATTGTGCTGAAGAAAGCTGCCGACTATGAAATCTTAGCTGCCTTGCCTTTCAACAGATCATGTTCTTCCTCAGATACTGGCTAGGCATAATGCAATACTGGCCACTGCCTGCGCTCTCTTCCTTGTTGCATAAACACTGATATTTATTGAACTTTCTTTTCATGAAATAAAAAATTCAATAACTAATGATAATTTTTATTGTAACCATTTTAGAAATGAGAAGTATAATATTAATAACAATGTGTTGTGTTATTTGTACCTCATGTAACTAAATGTCATCTTAAGTCCCTAGTCACTTGCAACCAAGAATAATAGTAAGTCTAAACCAATTGGGAATAATATGATTCATCAAAACACAATTAATTACACCTCCAATATGATAGGTATTCTTATACTAGATCAGAGGAAAAAATGTAGCTGTTAGGAGCAACAAGTGGTGATAAGCGAGCCACCGCCGCCGCTCGCGTGCTAGACAATTACTCGATGATGTCATGCCACTAATTTCTTTCACTAACTTGCCAAGCGCACTGCCGTAGATGAATAGAATTTAACGATACGAACTTAGGACGAGACCACACTGGAACAATACATATGACTATGGATATGCTAGATTTGACAGCTGGAACTAAGTTTTTAATTGCTTTCGGCGATATGTATGAATATTAACGATAAATAATAATACATGTGGTCTAAGGAAACGAGTCTTTGTGAACCATCCCGATCTCCCCGGCGGCGGCCGAGTCCGCCACTTATAAGTCCATTGGGGACATAGCTTTATATAATTTTAAGGGCAAGCCCCACTCGGCCAGTTTTTGCAGGCGAGCCCATATGCGCTGTAACTCGATTGTGGTTTGCGATTTACGATACTTTCCCAGTAACTGCGAGTATGTTATGCAGGAGTCTCTCTTGTACATTATTTCTAAAGCATGAATAGAGGCGCGACATTGTAATAGAATGATAAATAACGATCTAGGTTGTCTAAGGCTTGTACAGAATATCCATCTTTCTTCAAATTTTATTTATAGGTTCGTAACTATTGGAGTATTCAATTATTCATTAAATGAAATTGTGACGCGTTAAATATTGTTAGAACCTAGAAATGCAAAAAAATAATCACTGGATTGAACTCAGATAAATCCTACTTAATTTATCTGAGGTATTGAAATAAAGGAAGTTAAAATATTGGCCGTGTTTGTAAAATACATAAAGCTAAGATAAAGGAGGCGCTGCCTGCAGCATCTGCGTGTAATTACATAACGCATGTTTGGTCAGGTGCCGCGAACGCATCAGCGTCCTATGACAATCTCCCATCGTTTTTATAATTTTCATATTAACATTACGCGTGTAATTTTTCACTGTCGTCTTTTAAAACTATTTTTATAAAGGTAAGAAAGAAGACCGTTAGTACCGATCACGTTTACCGATAATACGGTGTTTCTAAACCATATGAACGTCGTCTAGTCAGACGCGTCAGATTACTGCACATAATAGTGTAAAGAGCAATGTATTATTATGAAAGAAGCTTCGTAATGTCACGCCTGCAACTATAACCGGCCGGTAGCCACAATGCATCGAGGAATAAAGTTATTCACACGAGCGTTCCAGTGCATCCTACGGTATGCGTCGCTAATCGCTTTTAGCGCGTGAGCAAATATCCGTACTCTTCCGCACACAGTTACGTGTGTATTATTGCAGTGCTGAGACATTAGGCTAATTTCGTCCTAATTAGGGAGGCGCTAGTTCGCTGTTAAACATTAATGCCATTGCAGTAATGATGTAATGCATAATGTCCATGCTGGCAACCAACGATAAAATTGTTCCCGACGCAAGGGGAATAATAGCGATTAACTATTTGCTTGCCAAATAGCATTTAAATTTTCTGTATTCAACCAGATTTATATATTTACTTTGTGAAGTATCTATCCTTAACTGTAAATGACATTTATATCGGCGCAGTAGATTCCGGGAGTGCTTCAAACAATTTCCACTTATCAATGACTTCTTTTCCAACTAAATGTCTCTAAAGCACTCACAACATTAAACTTGGCTAGCAAAGTTGTTCTATGTAGACAATCATTGATGTGGTGCTGTGTTAGTAGGCGAGCAAGCGACGACGGATAACTGTACTCGTATCCGAGCCGGCGTCGCTTCCGGCAGCAGCCAGTGCCGCCGCGGCGCGCGGGGTGCGGACGGCTAGACCCCATCCCTTGCCTGACCTATAAATAAACCATACTTGTCTCCTATTTACGCATCCTTTGAACAACACGTCGTGACTCCAGTCACGACTGTGTAGTAACACCTTTGTAACAACTGGTGTAAAGACGATTGTTTAGTAAATGCGGAAAAAAATATTTATTGCATATTTTTCGAAAACTTAAAACACAATTCCAGAGCTTGCTGATTAGCAAAATTAACCTGTACATCATTCTTCCGTGTGCGGTGGGGGATTACGTCTGATAGGGATTAAGTTGAGCTTACATTTCAATATCTCAAGGTGTATTGCATTAGGGAAGAAACTGCGAAAGTTTAAACTTTGTTGAATCCTGCAAAAGAATGCAGATGTAATTCCTGCTCCCATTTCTGAAACAAGTTAGATGTTTGGTCCTCCATGACTTGCAGCCAAAGAGAGATTTTCAAGGGTCAATATACATTTGTGAGTAGTCTATATTTACTAACACACACACGAGTGAGAAACTCACATGTTTGCAGTTGATAACTTTCTTTTCGCTTATTCCATATAGGAACTTAAGTATCGGAAACAAATATCGCCCACGTTGCTCGCTCTCGTGTTGACTCGGGTGCAGCCTACATTGTGTTCGTAGATGTATACTAAATGTATGTTAATAATGTCAGAAGGTGTGTTGTTGATCCACTGGTCATGTGTCATAACATACTGTGTAGCATCAACAATAATTTCAGTAACTATTGCAATTTGTTTTAAACGAAGAACTTCTATAGATAAATCCTTCATGGCTTCGTTCTCGGGTGGCCTTACGAAAGTTTCTTCACTTTTTTCACAGTCAGAAGTGTGTTCGTTTTGTTTATTCCTAGTAGTTTTAGTTGAAGAGTCTCACGATAGCCACTTGTCTCCGCTTATCCATATGAAAATTGTTGATTAATGTGTTGCGTTGTGCAATCGCAAGAAACGATCTGACATCAGCAAAGGTATATTGGAGGCTCTGTCTCACACGGGATGTATTTATGGCGTACGCTTGTACAAATTGTTTTTATCAATACTGGTTTTATTCAACCAGTAACTAGTTATATGTCAGTAGTTTTCCAAAATGGTTCAAATATGTCCTAATTGGTGTAGAAACACGGAATATTGACCTGAGGTCAGTGTACTTGCCACTATCATTCAACTCAGTAACGATCGATCGAGATTAATGTCGAATTAAATCAGGACCACTTTGTTTTTATAATAAGTGCGTCAAGCAAGCTAATTCTGTTACAATAGCACTGTTAGCAATATTTAATTGGTTCCATGTTTAGTAACATTATTTTCAGTTTTACAGATTTCTTTGAGTGAAATTTGCAAATGTGTACTTATATCGATTTTTATACAATTTCATCTATTATGGAGATGGCGGAATGACTATACCAGCTCTCGATTGGTAGAGATTAGAAGAAATCGAGTATCACTTTTAGCGTAAGCCTCGCACTGATAAACGAATTCCTTAGCAGCTTTACCACCTTCTATGATAGCTGTAACGATTGTTTTGTTATTGCTGATATGCTAATTATGCTAATTATGGTTCCTGTGTGAAAAATCTAAAGTTTATTTTTATTCATACTAAACTTGTTTTAAACATTAAAGTTGATAAGATATTTTTTGATATTTATTTGAAAACAGATAAAAACCATGACCTGGAAATGGAATACAATAGAATCGTTTCTGCTAATTATAATAATAATTAATTGTTTAAAATTAACACGTAGCCACGCGCAGGATGTGTTTTGCCGGATAACAAATTGAGTATTAAATTATACGATCACGAATATTCACGACTGGCGTCCGTTGAATGTGCAGTCGCTAGCCGTTTCAGACATTCTGCCGTTATGTCACGGTGCGCGGCTCTGCTGCGAATAGGCTTGCGTATTTATCACCTTTTATTGTTATTGCAAGCGAGCTATTAATAAACCGGCATAAATTGACGCATTTTCTAGGTTAACGCGGATTGATTCGATCTACTTGATTACTGTTACGACTGCTTCATGATGTGTTCTTGAAAGAAGTCACACGATTTGGTTATTGCAATTTCAGAAATAATTACTTACTTTAAATTAACTCCAATGAATAGATAATGGTTCTTACTTTGCCCGTGCAAAGAGAGTTTACAATTCTCCCGATATAACATATTGTTAAAAGAAAGCCGATTAGACCTTTGAAGTGGTTTGAAGATATAATATGATTGGAAACATACATATATTATGATGGCACCACAATAACCACAAGAGCCTGTCAGCAGTGAGTAACGCAGCGGCCAGCGCGCAGTACGTCCGCGGCGCACGTCGCAGGGACAGGTTATGTTAAAGAATGTAAATAACGCTCCACATGAATGACGGGCCCTACGACCGCCCGACGAAGCTATTCAGACATCGGTATCGGAATCAACCCACCGACTATCATAGTTGACTTGTGTTGTTACGGTAATTCGTTTGTTTAAGGAATTTCAACTACAACGTATGCAATCATGCTGCGTTGAGTTCGATGTGAACGTATTAAAAATTGACCTTCGCGATATTTAATCTATTGTGCCTTGAATTTTTTCAAGCTCTTGTTTACATTTGAGTCGTGATAAAAATGTTCGCGTGTTGAAGATGATTAGACTCGATCTATTTTTAGCTTCAGTCGGATATGGACATGTTTTGTCTGACAAAGTCTTGTAGGTGTTCACTTATCTGACTTGCTTGTATGTATAATGAATGACAACATAATGCATATAATTATTATGGGCTATGGAGTCATTCATGAATTTATTACCTGTTTGTCCATGGATTTATGTTACTTGCGCATATATCAACATATTGTACTAATTTGTTTTTAATTAACATTGATTAAAGTATACTTATAAATTTTGTATTATGTTCAAATGTTGATCAAAGAGATGAATGACACAGATGTGATGGGCCGTAGGTCATCTGGTCGAGTACGGAAAGAGGCGTGGGTGTGTGCGGCGTGAGATGTGGTGATGGACTAGTGTAATGAACTCTATAGCGAGAGCCATGTGCTTGTGCACGCTAAAGTTGTTTACTCGAAGTCGTTCATTCATAAGACTAGTCACTCACAGAAGTGATAGCTACTACAATACTTTTTCTTTAGTTTAGACAGGTTTATTGCTTCTTTATTTTTCGGTAGTGCCTATTAGTTATATAATATAAATTTCATCTATATTTTGGTAGAATTATTGCTCAACAGTAAGCCAAGTATCTATACTTAGTATAACAATATATTGTTATACTTTATATACCTACCTACATTTGAGGACTTTTTTTGTAGATTCCTTGTTATGATTTCCTTCACTGTTAAATAACAGAACGCAGATGGTTTTTTAAACATAGGTAGTTCTCAAGCTCAACACTCCGAACGTACGCAACGCGTACGTACATTTTTATATTTATGTTTTTTACTTTAACGTTTTGTAGTATATTTTGATGATCTGCAAGGCGGAGCGGTCATTAAACTGGTCTCCATACACAGGGTTGCCGGTTTAATCTTCGACCAAGACCAATCATAAAAGTGTTAATGAAGTTAGACTTTTCTGTGTTGGTCTATTAACAAGGTTAAGTTTTAATATCCGTGTCGTTATGATAAGAAAAATAGTCCCCTCTCCCTCTTATTTTACAGGCGATATATTTTTAAAACTATGCCACTCTCGCAATTAAGAAGAATCTAACCACACCTTGTGTGCTAAATAATAGTTTAAGCTGTTTAAACTATAGAGCGTGTCAAATATTTGGACAAATACGCTCGAAAAATATTAGCGTCATTTAAGTGTAGAGAATAAGAATTAAACTTTTCCGTTATTACACAAAACGCAACAATAAACAATATCATATAATAGAACAAATATAATATGCTCGTTGCATCACAGTTGCGATGTGTGTACTGTTTAGCGGCATTAGCGGTTGTCAGTGCATTGGCGTGCAGGGCTGCTGCGTGAGATACATCTTGTAGTTTCTTGTAACTGTCACCAAAAATAACATGTCGACGTTAACTAGCTAGCATACTTCCCTTTAAAACCATTTTGAAGATTTTAGAAGTGATAGAACGAGAGAAGTAATAGTAATATTAATAATATTTAAATATGTATACTTGAAAAAAATATGTATATTTGAAAAAAAACGACGAAGAGGGTTCAATACCTATCTCTGAGAGTAATTTCCTTTTTCTGTCAATGTAAACGTTTTCAGAAATTTTCCTTTACATGTTGAGATATTGCTTCTTGCTAAATTAATAGTAAGTACTAAGTACCCTATTAGTCTTGTTTCCATTGTGCAATCGGAAAAATTCTCGTACTCGATTTAAACGATTATATCTTTTGATTGCGTTGTATTGACTTGTCTACCAGTTTGATTTTTCACAGCTGAAAGCGAAGAGGGGAGTTAGGAGAGTTACTTGGGGAGTTCCAACTTATTTTTAAGGGTAGCAAGTTTAGGTCATTCCAGCTGCCACTCCATGGGGTTGGGGTTGGCGTATGAAGACGGCAGTGGTCGCTCACCATTAGCTGGACTACCTGCTAATTTGCTAATTCCTTAAAGATGTGTTTCTATAAGAACATGTTTTCTCTCATATTCGTAACCCTAGTGCAATAAGGTGCGACCCCCCGGTAGTGCGGCGCGCGGCAAGGCCGGGACGAGCCCAGCCACAATAAAGAGCGCTCGAGCGGATCTAACGCGAGGACTCCAGCCGTCCCGCGTTCAGATAATCCTTCAGTTATCTGGCTATCATTTCGCGAGTTGGTTAACGTGTTTAACTGTCAGCTAAGCTCTTTGATGGACTTTCAAATTTAGCTCTTGTTGCCGTTGTAATCGTGATCGTGTTGACTCTGGTCGTCATATTCGGTTCTGTCATTTATGTGCTATTCATGACTTCTATTTGGCAATGCATAGACATTGGCGGTGTTCTCAATTTTCAGTGTATTACTTTGTGGTTTTTGAGAACTGTTTTGGATTAGATTAGCGCATGTTGACTCTTCTGAAAACATGGGAGGCAATCTTTGGTGCATTTTGGCAAGAAGACAGGGATGAATGTATGTGACAATAAGTTGTATTTCATTTTAATCCTAAATCATTAGTCTATTTATATAGCGATAGTGTGAGACATCTATATTCTCTGTTGAAGAGTTGATGTCCATAACTTCCTTCCGGTATGACTAGAGTACCTACTCTGGGTAGCGCGGTTAATTGTAAGATTGTAGGATATTACAAGATTGATTGTAGATTGTAAGAGATTTGTAGATTGTAAGATGTATATTGATTACGACTTAACAGATAATTATGTTGCGTAGAATTTATATATAATTTTAGGTATAATTTATATTCTACCTGTATAAGGGCATCACTTACATTTAGCGTAATATTGTATTTTTTGTTTCAGATGAGCGGGAGGATGTTCAAAAGAAAACATTCGCCAAATGGATAAATTCACAACTAGCAAAGGTATTTCTGTCCCTACTTTAAATCACGCTTTCATTATCTAATAAATTTGACATTATCGAAAGATATTTGATAAAAAATTGAAACGATATCATCATATTTTAATTATTCATCATTGTCATGAGAAGAGTCGTAAATAAATTAAATACTGTTCAGATTCAGGAAGTATTAAAAAATAAAGTAACAAATTAACCATGTCTTCACAAGATTACTCATTTATTTGAATATGTACATTCAAATCTGACCTCTGATCTTTTACGTGTTTACGCAATCGAGACAGCTCGTAGCGCTGCGGTATCTTGTTCATTCATATAACTTAAGTAATCCGACAATGAGTGAACCAACTGTTATATTATACCAGTTTTATGACATAAATAACTAGGGACTTGTTTCACGAACCGTATTTTGAAGTTACGGTTGAGGATTGACGTAGTAAAGTGTGAATGAAGTCACTTCTGGCCAATCATCCGAAATTAGCAGAGCCTAAACTACTAAAGCTAGATTTGACATTGCCATGAAATTTGGACAGTAGTATTTTTGGATATTCCACCTCTAAGTCGGTTAAACAGGGGTTATGTGTGTATTGCTTCATATAATAGTTAGCGCTCAAGAAGTCGCGTATAACAGCTAGCTTGATAAATAGCACAGCTTATATACAACTTAAGTATGAAACTCATCTGCGTCATACGAGCCACTTCTACATCGACGACCATTAAATAGTAGTGCGGTCGCGTCGCCGTTGCATCCGAAACTGTACCGATGACCACACAAACGGTACGCGGCTAATAGACCACTGCGCGTACTAAAATAAATGTAACGACGCGAGATAATTAAGGACAATTTCGATTCCATCCGCTTGGGCTTCGTGCTATAGTTTTTCTTTACTTTTACACAGCACTACGTTGCATCATGTTCAAAAGGCCACTCACCAATTCAGTTTTGAAGTGGGTCGAATGCGATGCGTCGTCTCACGTTGTGGGTTCTTGTAATTAGGAAATTATAACAGGTTGTAATAATGCAATAATTATATGAATTATTCTTGTGTTTTCCTTGCGGTACAATCTGATTCGGGTATTTCAGTGATAGTCAGTTTCAGTGGTTTTAATTAATAAACCCAGTTTCATATCTAGCTTTATTACATTCTGAGTTGTATAGTGTCTCCAAATGGTTCATGTAATATAACTACGCTGCTATTTTACCAGCCTTCATCTCACATTGGCTGAAACATTGAAGTGTTTCTAGATTCTTAAATTGACCCAGCCGGTGCTATCAAAATTGTGCGAAAGGGTTGATAAATAGCTCAAAAAAAGTATTTTAATGGTACAAACATAATGGTATGTGCTGCTTGTACGGGTATGTATGTAACAATTACGTCCGTAAGTAATTGTTACATACATGGCTCTATTAATGATTCATACAAAGCACTTAACGTCCGAGTGCGCTATCAGTCCAATTATAATTATTATCTGTCGCTCTGGCGCTAGGATAGCGTTGTCCTCTATGTTTTCACTTTCATGCATGTGATCACATTCAGAAATGGTCCCTAAATGTTTATCTGCAAAGGTGCAAATCCTGTATAGCGTCGAGATGTTGAGTGACGGGTCAAGGTAATTGAATTAGCGCCTCTTGAGCAGGTGCCTATTTGAGTAAGTAGAGTAGGTATATGCATAACGAGTCGCTGACGGATATTTGAGACGCCCATTCAAGTTGTTTTTAGGTGTTCGATAACGCACAGACGGTACAATGTCGTTTGCGATTTGTGGTTGCGTCTATGATCTCAATTATGTGAAACTTTGGTACTCCTATGTGGTTGAAAGTTGAACCTGTATGCACTTTAATATGTATAGATACTTAATATTTATACCTAGATGTAAACATTGCCCGAACCTTGGACACATATGAGATTATAAAACTACGATAATAGAATTATGAGCATGAAATTTAGACTCGATCATTTCTATAACCAACTCAAGACATAGCATAAGACTTTTTAATGCTTAAGAAATATATGGCTCATCTTTTATTTACTTTTCATTAGCGTTACATTTTGTACGCATCAGCTGAACATTGATGATACAATAAAAGTGTATGTTGATACTTCGACAGCATGGCAAGCCGCTGGTGGAGGACCTGTTCCAGGACCTGCGCGACGGCGAGGTGCTGCTGTCGCTGCTCGAGATCCTCACGGCGCAGCAATATGTAAGTTGACACCCGTTCGCTCTGTTGAAGCTAGCCGAACGTTATGGGTAATTTGATTTAAGATGCAGATGAGCTTAATTTAGATAATTATTGAAGTTAACACGCCTAGGTAAGTGTGCATCGATAAATCACCGATCGATGAGTGTGGTAGCGATCGGTGAGGTGTGTTCCGGTATCAGAGCCTATAGTGAAGATATACGATCGATCGATTACAGAACCATTATTCATTATTGTTCAATAATTGAATTAACCATACACAATTATACATAATGAAAAGTAATCTTTTAAAACTGACGTTCGACG
>DWLZ01000259.1:0-11715 GCA_018251995.1 Urbanus velinus | reverse complement strand
ATTAGTAGTTGTTGATTTTGGAATGTTTTACATAGGATCCGACAGACGGCGCTACCATCGCAGTGTCAAATATTAAAGACGTGTAGACAGGACAACGTCTGTCGGGTCCGCTAGTCTGCATATAAAATAAAAAACTCATTAACATTCACGTCTGTATACTATCTTAACTAGTAGAGATGAAAGGTTTTAAATTATGAAATTGCCGAATAATAATCATACCGTAATCGCTAATTACGCAACGTAATTAAATATAATCTCGTGTGGTTCGATTAATACCGCTCGCAAAGTACCAGAAATTAAAAAACCGGATGAAACTTTCAAATCCGTTTATACAGATTTGCATACACACCGGGCTAATAAAAGATGAATTGAAATTTGCAAAACTCATGTTGGAACAAATATTTTATTGTTTTGACAGGATTGTTACCGAAATGAACACTAAGATCATGGGGACCTCCACAAGTAAGTTATGAAGCACTATGGCCAAGATTGCTCCAGCTATGTTGTAGTACTGTCCTATACGTGTACGATATCTTTCGGCATTTTCGGCATTTAACACTTGTTTCAGACGTATATATCTTATGGTATGTTATTTTCGTACTCAGATAGATAAAATGGGTAGATTACTCACCGCCGTGTTTTTGAGTGAAGCCGAAATAACTACGCTACTTTCATGTATTTATACGCACACACACAAAACTAGCGTAGTTTCTTGTCAGTACCTTTGTTTATTAACCCTCACATAATCAATTTTATAGCCCGACCATTTTAAAAATGACTTCATTTTTTTGTTAGGAATGATAGATCTACCTAATTTATTTATCTTAGGTTTCGTATGACATTTTTAGTTTCGTTGTTATTGAATTTGCTTACAGCATGTCAAAGGCATTGATAATAATTATTATGGCTATTAAATTTTACGAGAAGTGTTCTACGTATTTCATTATCATTATTTTTCGAGTCGGGTAACGACTACCCATTGAATATTGGTTTACTGGATATTCGGCTTCGGTACTATACAATTATGCAAGCAGTACCTAAAGTAAACTCGTTAGGTTAGGTTAGGTTAGTGTTGTACGTATTTCATTATCATTATTTTTCGAGTCGGGTAACGACTACCCATTGAATATTGGTTTACTGGATATTCGATTTCGGTACTATACAATTATGCAAGCAGTACCTAAAGTAAACTCGTTAGGTTAGGTTAGGTTAGTGTTCTACGTATTTCATTATCATTATTTTTCGAGTCGGGTAACGACTACCCATTGAACATTGGTTTACTGGATATTCGGCTTCGGTACTATACAATTATGCAAGCAATACCTAAAGTAAACTCGTTAGGTCGACCCCAATCCATACATATTCACGTAAAACGTTTTGGCTGGATCCACCAATTAAAATTTTTATTTAAAAATCTCTTGCCCATTTGGACATGAGTGTGAGTACTCGTAGATATTTTTAGAAATGTCTATTTGAATCAATTTGCATTTAAATAGTAGTTAGTTTAATAAATTAAATAAGTATAATTAGGTATACAATTTCAATGATCATGGACAAAAGATCACAAGAAACATTCTTAACTTTATTTTGCTATATATTTTAAAAATAGCGTCGTAATGTCTTGCACGATATTGAATGCTGGTAATCCATGGCGGTCAGTGACCAATTACCGTCACATGGTATTTGAAATTCATAACAAATGACATCATTTTAGTAGTGAACATCTATCAGAACTGTACCAAAAGTTCAGATTCGCATCATTCAGCAATTTACGCAATCTACTACAGCGCCTTAAGTCACTTAGGTATCAACTTTAATACCACAAATTCAACAACACTATAATTATCAACTTTAATGTTAGAGACCTTTTCGTCGTTATTTTGATCTACTAGTAGAACGGTAAAATTTTAAAATTAATCGTTATGAGTCATATACCTCACGAACCTAACATTAGTTCTAAACTGGGTGCACTGTTTATAGATTAACATCCTGGTCACCATCTAATTATCCAGTTCCTACATCAACTGCCGGTCTAAATTTATTTCAGACGTGGCACCGCCAATTCAACCAATCACCAGAACCTATATGAATTGATTGACTTTTCCTACTTCCTACTCGTAGGTACCTGTCCTTATTGTGCCTAATCCTAAAAAATATAGGTAACTGAAATAAAATCGAAGGGCGTGTCTGTAAATTTTGTAATTACAATATCGTTGTTGAATTAAATTAAAGTGTAGTCTTCACAGCAAATGACAAATTAATTTTATTCATATAAATAGGTAGGTTATATCAAAAAAATTAAATGAATTATTTTCATGGATAGTTTTGCAGCAAAACAATGCATACTAGCTCGATATAAAAACGCATATCGTTTAATCATACGCAACACGATTATTATAATTATAATAATTTGTAATATAATAAAACGCGAGTTAGAAGAATGTCTGCACTTGAATATTCGTAGAATTGGCTCCCTCGATATCAAAGAACTTGCTGACGACAGCTAAGAAATAAACGCTTCAGCATTAGAAAAGCTGTGGGGAACGGGCATTTTCTCGTTTACGAAATTATTTTGAGCGTACGTCTAAATTATACGATGGCGGAATTGGATGGAAATTGGAAATCTAATTTGAACTATGTTTATAAATAGAAAATGTAAGAGTTGGGATATATTCAAAGTCAGATTTATACTATATAATTTATGACTCGATAATTTGCAGGTTCAGATTTTGTTTTATTGAAACAAATAATTTGTTAAACTTGAAGTTTATTTTAACGATATGTAAATGTAGTTTAATTATTAGAATTCCATTTTATTTTGTTTGTTTTTTATTGTAGTGATGAACGATTGTTACAATACCCGTCTTACAGACGGTTCTGGGTTCGTCACCCAGCCGCATAAAGTGGGCAAACATCCAAAATTAATTAACCTTCTGGATCTGACTGTTTGTGTCTTCGTATTTGTCCATGAAAATGACACATGTAACTTTAATTCTTACATTACTTCATTATTAATTTACGATATTTTATTGTAACCAAATTATTCATAGCAACTTTTTGTCTTTCCAGGCGAGTCTGCGCCAGCTAGACCTGTCCCTGCTATCGGAACTGTGGACCCTCAGCGAGGCCATGGCCTCCTGGAGGCGGCAGCTGGAACGAGGGCCGAGACTCCGCCCCGCGCCACCGCCGCCGCCACCACCCCATTACTTGAGAACTTAGACTTAGTTTAGACTACACGATGCGATAATAAACCCTCATAGAAATAACAGTCTTTTAATAGTCCAGGGATGTATGCAAGTGACGTAAGAGAAGAAAAAAAACAAATGAAGTTTTAAACATTGAACCTTTCAATAGTTTTATGGTACTTGTCAGATAACAAATAGGATAAAAGATCAAGCAAAATAGTTGCAAAAATTTTGGTAATGTGACGTTTGAGATAAAAAAAATAGAACACTTGTCACAAAATAAAGCAGAGTAGAATGATTTATAGGTGACTGCTTGACTGCTGAATTTAAGTAGTATATTTGAAGCTACTGTTTTTCGACTATTTTTGCTTTATAGTTGTAGGATTTGCGCTGTTCTATCAAGTTCTATTCAGCCAGTATCGAATTTAATTGCATTTCAATTTCTCGCATCACAAACGCTCGCTCTCATTTTTCAAAAATGTCACTTGATCGCATTTGTATGACGGCTATTGTATTAGGCTAAAACTCGCAAAGCGGTTTTCTTCTGCACCAACAAGTTGCTTGCTGATGCAGCGGAAGCTATAAAGTGCAATTAAGTACAAGGCCATAAAATGGGCGGTTCACTTTTCACATTTCCTCGCTCCAATCCCAAAATCGTGGAATAACTAAATTGCTTCATATAGCTACAAAGATATTTAATAAATTAAAAGTCATAATTAAAACTGAACTAATAGGCCTCCTATAGAGAATATCTTATAAAATCTACTCCATTAATGTTTATTTAATTAAAATCATGTTATACTTTTAGTCGAAACATTTTGATAGCGACTGGAAGAGACTAGGCAAGCAATAAATCTATGTGCTTACCTCTGTCTCCAATTGTAATTTAAATAAAATCATTTTCATCTTTTCCACTATTGCTATGTATTTTGATCACTGAGACTGGCCTATGTACTGCGTATTTCCGTAATCCGTTTAATTCTTGCCCTGACAGAAACTTAAAACAATTACTTACAAATACTGAAGCCTAAAAAGGAACATGTAACGCATGAAAATTGATAAATCGAATAAAGACATGATTTGATGCACAGAGATGTTAATGATAATAGCAGGTCTAACATGTTTCCAACTCATTGTATGATAGAATGACACTCAGCGGGTACTTTGTGCAAAACACTCATCAAAATAATGTGAATTGTCATGTGTATGTTACTTTTCCAACAAAATATTCTCTGTTGTAAAATAAAATCGAAAAGAAAAGTACAGATCCTTACTGCAATTAACTTTACAATATCATTTTGAGCATCGCCTTGTAGTGCCTCTCTACATACGCTTAAATTATCCAAAACTGCAAGAATTAATAAAGTAGATACATATTACTGGCCATACTAAATACATAACGGTATATTAATGGTTTTAATATAATCAATCATTACTACAGACAATGAAAATAAACTTACTACATGAACAAAATCAGCTTGTCAACCATTTGGGAGAACTTAGTGGGAATAACCAATTTATTAAATTAATTTTATCTGTGTTAATGTTGGATTTTTTAAATTTTAAATAAATACAAATAATTATATTTGTGTTGTAAAAATCGTGTGAACTGTATAAATATTTATGTTTAGTTTGTTAATTAATTAAGTTTTCTTTATTAAATAATACGAAATTATTTGTTGTTTATTTGTACTCGTTGCCCCGAACGCCATGCGTCCAACGTGTAAATTTGGAAAATAATGTTGGGGCGATCATATTTTGTCTTTCGTTTTCCAAATTTTCACTCTGGACAGGCCAACGTTTAAAGCCGGCCTAAACGCATAATGTGATTTGTCTTTTTACCTGTGTTATGTAAAACAAAATATTTATTTATAAAGCATACTGTTTACTTCGTCCAAATTTTTTTTACTATTCATAAAATAAAATAAACTAAGAAACAGTTTTGACTTGGACAATAAATGTGGTATATGTAAAGAGTATTAAGTATAATGGAGACTTAGATCATTTTCAATAATAATAATAATATTATAATGGCATATAAACTAATATTGCAATATCATTGTACAAATTAAATCACTACTTACACACATTAAATCACACTATCATTAACGGCGTAATGTAAACGGTTATCTTGGATCTATTCTGCGGGTATTCTTAAAAACTTAACGCACAGACTATAAAAAAATGCATTCGAATCCGAAGCCTGTATCACACAGATGTCTAATATTTATAACCTTTAAATAATGGGGCTTCCATACAACTCTATAGTGTCATGAAAAATTTGACTATTGTAATAATGGGCCAACTATTCGAAAAAACGATTTGCAATCACTAACTCTACTAGATTGGCCATCAAAATGTATGGTGTAGACATAAATGGGAATGATTGTTGGCAAACAAAATTGGAATAAGCCGATAAAATCAGCTTGTGTGGAAGCCTATTTAAACGTAGTTCGCGTCACAGATAAAACTTACCCGTCAAAGATTTGACTTTGACATTCGACTTCGAGATTTCAATTTCGTTTTGTAGGATAGTTTTGTTTTGTGATTGATTGGTTACCAAAACAAAATTGGGCTACTCGTTGATATAGAAAACTTCGCGCGAGAAGTGTAGATTTAATTTATTTTTATTTTTAACCTAAATATTTTAATGCAATAGGTTATTTCATCGAATAACTGCAATCGATGTCCGAAAGTTCATTGCAAGGAAGTCAAGCCCCTAAGGAAGAGCGCCCGCCGTCCAAAATTCCTGAGTCAATAAAGGTTAGTGTTTGATATAATACGTTCGAACCTTTAGATAACTAAATATTAAAAACATGTCTAAATTTGCATTTATACAGAGCCAACTATAAAATTAGTGATAAATTGCGGTCCAAAATTAAAAAGACACAGTCTAGCTTTGAATGCTTATAGAGTTTTGTGGATAGAATGATTATATAGTGATACCAATTCTACAAAATTGACAGTATGGTCATCATAAAACGATTTACACTGTCTCAAAATAGACCACTCTGATAAAGAAGTAATATCCTTAAATGCTAGTAGCAGTTTAGTTGTTGATGTTGAAAAATGTGATAATGAACACTAGTGGATTAGGCATTCAAGATTTTTACTGATAATGACACAGGTTATACAACAGGTGCTGCTCTAGGAATTGTCCTGTATCAGATCAGGGATCTAAATTAATTTAGATTTCGATCTGACCGGGTATTGAATCCAACTTATTCAGCACCCACTGTGTGTCAGACTGTTATGGTGATCACTATGTCATTATACAATTAGTATATGGACTTTAGGGGAGGTTAAAATATTGCCTAAAACAGCGATTCTCAAACTTAGATTATTTTTCTTTTATTATAGTATACCCTTCAATAGTAGTAACATGAATATCCATTATAAAAAGAATGCACATAGTTTTTTTGATTTACTTTGGGGCTCTGTCAAAAATTTCGTTTTTCAAAAAGCTCCGTCACCAAAAATGTTTGAGAATCACTGGCCTAAAACAATGGTAATTAGGCTGAATCTTAGGATATTCATCTGCATTAACATCGTTACATGGGTCTGCATTAACAAGGATACAACCAGCACATATTAATGACAAATAATTAATAATTCCAGAAAATAATATCAATGGAGAAGGAAAACGAGACAAACGCAAACCGGAAATCCCGGATCGACCTCAACGCCCTTCCGACCCGGCAGTACCTGGATCAAACTGTGGTCCCGATCCTCCTACAAGGCCTCTCCGCGCTCGCCAAGGAGCGACCACCAGATCCCATCAACTATCTTGCGGCATATTTATTTAAAAATAAAAACACATACGAAAATAATAATGCAGGCTCCAATAACAACCAACCACAAAATCCTCAAACATAATTAAGGTTTGTATAGTCTAATTTTTAATTATTTACCATTTGACACTAATGTTATAATATAGGCTTATGATAATTAAGGATCATTTATAATTAAATGATTTATGAACCTTTGAAGTTTCTCATTTAAATTGCTTATAAAACATGTCATGTATGAAAATATTGGTACTTAATAAGCTGCTATAAGTTATAAGGCTGAAATTGTCTCTAATGTTGGATAAAATAAGTAGATGTACATATACACACCTCTGAGACATCGCAATTTCACCATGCATAAATTATACATATTGTCAGTTTTAGTTGGCATCAGTATAACTCAAATTAGTTGACTTGATTAATTGACGTTGATTGAATTGATGACTTATACCGGTCTGATGCACAATTGGTCCCGGGTTCGATTCCCCGCATGACAGCACTCAGAATGATAAATTTAGATTTCTGTTCTGGGTCTAGGTGTTTGTGTTTCGTGTATGTGTGTCCATGGCATCCATGACACTGGAGAAAATCCTACTGTGGAGTTATAAGTGTAGAAAACGTTTTTTTTAATATGGAGTAACTCTAAAGACTATGATCAGAGTACAAGACTATGATCAGGTCTTAAGTTTGTACGTATAGTTGTTCATAGAAATAATATAACATCAATGAGTTGTCACAATGAGTAATATTCTTATCAGGTCAGCTTTAATGTCTGCAATCAGTATACTATTCAGTATTAAGCTACTACAAAAATGTAATGTTTTGATCAAACTCTCATTCCATATTGTTTCATTACTTGTAATTTCAGCCTGTCACCGATTTGGATACCTTGTAATTAATCCTTATTCTGTTATTGTCTACCGTTATCAAAATCAACTTGAGAAAATGTGAATATTGTAACCATAAGAAACTAAATACTGCTCAATAATCATACCAACAAACTGGTAGTTGAATATATGATAAGAATATAATGTTGTGTTTAATTTTGTCACATTGAAAGCTCAATCAAATCCTGAGTTGGTTGTTTTGACAACCCCTGTGGCGGATTGGTCACCATACCGGTCTGCCGAGCATTGAGCCCCGGGTTTGATTCCCAGCCGGACAGATATCCGAATGATGAATTTAGATTTCTTTTCTGGGTCTGAGTGTTTGTGTACTTGTCTTTGTGTGTACATGGCCACTCATGACATACGAGAAAATCCTACTGTGGGGCTATGAGTGTAGAAAGCGTCTTCTTTTTGAGTTATTAAGAAGTGCTTGTGTTCTGCTTTGAAGGGAAAGAGAAGGGTGAGTCACTTTCATGGATAAACAAATTTAAAGGGTAGCTATATATATGTGCATTACATCGGGTATAACTCCATTCCTATTTGGGATCAATTAAAGATGGTTATGTCCGTTATTGACAGCTATGCCCCTTAACCAAATCAACTGGAAAGCATGCTCGTATGCTACATCTGTGATTTTAAAATAATGTGTCCTGTAGTGATTTCCAAAAAACTGTCAAATTATGTATAATTATTAGAAACTTGCTTTATGGTGAAGGAAAACATCGTGAGGAAACCTGCACATCTGAGAGTTCTTAAAAAAAAGGTATCAAAGGTATGTGAAGTCTACTAATTCGCACTTGGCCAACGTGGTGGACTAAGGCCTAAAATCCTCATTGAGAGGAGGCCTTTACTCAGCAGTGGGACAATAATGGATTAATGATGATGATGATGTCAAATTATGGACCTAAACTAAAAGAATATTCCTTGCATTGATTATTAACTTCAATTTGAAACACATTAACATTGAAAGAGATTAGATTGTTAACTGTCTTGGGATATTGCATTGTAACACATAGAAATAATAATTCATCTAGTTAAGTAAGGTATTGTAATTAAAACTGAAAACCACATATATCAAATCAAGAAACATTTATTCATAGACAGCTGGATTCAGCAAACATCAATCCTTCTGCTCTGTTTCCTCCAAGAACTTCTGGCGATGGAACAACCACGAGTCGTTGTCGTCACCCCCTTCGTACTCCGGGGACACTGACGGGGGTTCGAAGTGCAGGATATCTGTCTCGATGCTCTCGTCCGTCAGAGATGGCAGCGAGTCGTGGACCGGCAGTGGCACTGGCTCCGGTGGCAGGAACTCTGCCATGTAGGCCGTTACGTTGCGCGCTCGCCAAATTGCTATCTTGCCTATAAAATAAGTGTTTACATAAATGAAAATATTCAATATATCCGTATATTATATAAAAAAATACCATGGTAAATGGTATCAGGTTACTTAGTCCATCTTGGTCAATGAAGTCAAGAGTTTAATTTCAGTATTGTAACATTTATTCATACCCCTTTAACACAGCAGCGTTTAACACACTGTCATAGGCAGAAAGAGGTCATAGTGCTTCTGGATTCGAATTACTAAAATTTCCACATTTACCCGGATTATTTACACGCAAGAGACAATTTCTTGACTAATTTTCTGGTGGTGGTAAAATGTAATTAGGTGCCAAATTATTAGACTGTATAAACCAAGTCTAAATCCTCACAACACTATTACAACACGAGACCGAATCACTTAAATCAAATTGCATTAAAAACTTACAGAGATTCCTGATGAGAAAATTACCTCACAAAGAACAATAGTGTAATTATCTTATCCAGAGATGAACAAAACGCAACATTGCAACGATCGTCCTGCTAACTCTCTCAAGCATAAAGAGACTTTCCTTTGTGTTTAGATCTCTTTACATGTTGCAACGTTAAGTTAAGATGCTACGGAACAACTTAAACACGTTCGAAGTAATTAACGTACCAATAAATCTTTGATATTGAGATATGTATGTATTCATATCTTGTTACAGTTGTGATTCAATGTGTTGTAGGAGTTGTAGGCACAACGTGTTTGTAATGAAAGCAGCAAACGTGTTTTAGAGCTACGTAATGTTAAGTGGCCACTGCCTCCCTTTGAAATTATAGGTACAAACCTCCCATATATGCATTACTGTTATGATTAATTTCGGACATTTACCTGCAGTTTCGTCATATTCAACTTCCTCTTCTTCCAACCTCTCTTCTTTTGGTTCTTTATCCTCCTTTTCTTCTTCTCCTTCGCCGTATTCCTCTTGCGCGGGGTCCTTTATCAGCAAGTAGAACCCATGTTGCATGCAGTTAGTATCAAAGACAAAACACCCTGGACCCTTGGGTAGTCCTCTCGTCCAACCACCATGGTACCGCACGCGAGGGTAAATAATCTGTCCAGGACCCTCAATAACTCCTTCTACCCAGGTTCCCATGAATTTGACTTGATATTCCGCGAAGAAATATGTTCCTAGCCCATGCCTCTTGCCCTTGAACCAAGCGCCTTCGTATATATCGCCGTTTGGGTAGTAGTAGGCGCCGAAGCCCTGCTTCAGGTCATGACGCCAGTCTCCTTCGTATCGTGACCCGTCGGGGTACAACATCTGACCAGTTCCGTACTTCATTGCCTTGCGCCATTCTCCTAGTAAGATTAGTTTAATAATTAAAATATTTTTGAATCATAATGAATTCATAGTAAAAAAATTAAGCACCTGGAAATATTGATATTATGCAGATAAATTTGTTGACAGATATTTACTACGCTTCGAAACCGTAAAACCTTTACTACTGATACCTAACGACGCCGTATAGTCTCTGAGCGCAACTGAATTCTGATTTTGTTTAATCCAGAAGTCAGTTGCGCTTTCTCACTTGTGAAGTTTTATTCTGGTAGGTGCTACCTTTGATTATACATAATTATATGTAGATATAGCAAATTGGATAATGATATGGCATGATAATAATAGGTAAAGATTGATATTGTTTTGTTGAAGTTTTATATTACCTTCATATCGGGCACCATTCTTGAATACATACAAGCCCTTCCCGTTTCGCATACCGCGGCAATAGCACCCCTGATAGAAATCTCCATTGGGCAGCACTGCCCAGCCTTCTCCGTGGCGATCGCCTTCTGGGTTACGACCGCCAACGTAGATCTGACGGTTAAAATTATCTTTTGTAATATTGCTTTTTACTTTGATCAGGTAAATATCAAAAAAAAATTAAAGAATTTATCAGTGCAAAAATGGTTTTTGAAAAGTTAGGTATTTTCAACTTGAACTCCAAACAGTAATGTGTACCTTAACATAGAATTTATGCGAATACCTGCGCGCTATGTTTTAATTTTCTTCTATTGCCTCGATGTTCTATTAGTTTATTTAAATGGTTTGGTAAGGTCGATTCAGTTTATTTAGGTGTACCACCTTATTTGTAAAGAGAGATAACACATTTGAGATTGATTTTTTATACGACTCTTTTTCTATAGAAAAAAACTATCATGGGCTACTATGACCATCCAACATCTCGTTTTTTGCATGTTCGTTATCTTCTTGGATTCGGTCTTTTCAGGTCAACTTTGGGGACATTGACCTGAGCCGTGATAGGCACTAAACTAAATTTTTAATAGATGAAATTGGCCTATAGATATAAAAGATATTTATTTTAAAAAATAGCTTCTTACACCAATCGTATCTACATCTTCAGGGCCTTCGCCTTTTTCTTCGGCCATTTTATAAATAATACCAGATAAAGGTTTATTAAAATTTCAATATTTTGAAAGGCACTTTAATGTCATTTGATGACGTTTTTTTTATTAAATTTGAGTAGAAAACA
>DWLZ01000258.1:0-11718 GCA_018251995.1 Urbanus velinus | reverse complement strand
TATGTGTTATTTTGGCTACATCGGTTTCCATACTAATCGGCTCATATGCCAATTCTATCATCTTTCTCTTTTCTGTGTTGATTACAGATGACAAATGAATTTCCCCATCCACGCACACTTGAATACCACCCTGTATACTCTTGTACGTTTTGAATGACGACACCATGTGTAAAAGAATTACTACGAATCTCGTTTTCGGAGAGTTTTCCTTAACAAAAGCATACCATCTGGTTTTATGGTGAACGTGTGGTGAACCACGATATCTCGGAACGATTGTGAAAACCGCAAGCCACGCCACGCGCCTGAGATGCACTTGTTGTACCACGAGCGAGGAGCGAGCAACGATCAATGTTCCTGTAAGAAAAGCTTATTATTATTTAAAGTTTTATTTTTATTTTGCAATAAAAATGTCCCTTTTTAGTACAGTAATGACAGAATTAATTGACCGTTACTACTATCACTATGATTATGATTATGAACTACCAATATCCATTAGGACAACAGGTGATTCATCACCCTAACGTTCCTAAACCCTTTTACTTAAATACATTTAAAAGAAAGAGTTGTTCCAGTAACAAAACTTTTAATATGAAGCTATACTTTTTATGTAAGTTCGATTTTCTTGTACTTAAAAAAAAATAAAAAACTTAAAACGCTTTCTACACTCATAGCTCCACAGTAGGAATTTTTCCTGTGTCGTGGTTGCCAAGGACACACACATACATGAATACAAAAAGACCCAGACCCAGAAAAGAAATCTAAATTCATCATGTGTCTGTCTGGCCGAGAATTGAACCTGGTACCCATTGTGCGTCAGACCGGTATAGTAACCGTTCCGCCACGCGGATCGTCAAACTATACTGTATGCTATATCCCGTTATATAAAATAATTACATTGAAGAAAAAAAAATATTGTGTAGTGAGGCCATGGTCATTTACTGCAATACCTTTTTGTGAATGTTCTTTTTGTGAATGTACTAAGTAGTACATTAAACTAATGTACTAATAACTTTAATGTACTAAGTAGTACATTAAAGTTATTAGTACATTAGTTTCTAATAACTAAGAATTAGTTAGTAGTAGGTACATTAAAGTTATTAGTACATTAGTTTCATAAGTATGAAACTAACTGTGATATAGGTTGAAATTCATCATTTTCATCCAAACTTCGCCGCGGACCGAATCTGAAACCACCGTTGACCGCTTCACCTCTTTGGTTACCAAAATGCATGGATAATTCAATAAAGTAACGAAACAATACATCAATTACTCTGAAAATCATTCATCGCTTATCGTTACTCGCTGTACATTAAGCAACACACATTCGGCAATATTCGGATACGGTCGCCTTGAACGTGAGCGATCGTGCAATAATGTGCATGTGTGTGTAGTGAATGACTTGCTTCATTCATTGAACAACTGTAGACTTCGTACGTGATGGGTTTCTGCGGAAATAATAAAAGACGAAAGTGCTTTTGTTTCGTTGTTCTCATTACTGTTATATTGGCGAGAGTTTCATCTTAGAGTGAGCTTAGGCCTTAATGTAACCATTAGCTGTAGTCCTTGAAGTAAGTGACTAAAAGGGGAATTCTGGGGATGTGTGCGGCTAGAGTGGAAGTCCTAACAATCCATACAGTGCCCTTGGTTGGCGTTGGCAAATATGGTTTAACGGGTTTTTAAATAATTCGGCACACAAATGCTGTAATACTTAGAAAATCTTCATCCCATTTCAGTAGTCCACGTGAGCAAAGTTGCGGACAAAAGCTAGTCTATAATAAATAGGTATTTCTTATAAAACAAAGTCACCAAAAGCCGTCACATACACACATACCTACAGACGTATATAGTCGATTTTCTTAAAATCTACGGAATTGATGTTTGTACGGCTTTTATAAACGATTAGTTGTTATAAGAAATACACTCCTATTTCTTATACCTTTTTTTTGTTTTGTTTTAGAGGGGGAAAACTCCAAAAGGTAGCCGACGCCTTGGGAGCGACGTCGGGTTATGTGGGATTTCTACCGCACTAAAACCCCCCCGGTGGCCGTAGCGGATAGCTGCCTACTCCATTGATGCTCCAATGCTCATTGGTTCAACAAGTATCAGAAACTTCAAAACGAACTAAAATGACAAGAACATGTTTTACAACTGCTATTCAATGGTAACAACGGGTAATCCTTACACTAACAAGAGTTATTTTCGCAATTATGATATTAGTATTGATGATTCACTAATTAAATAATTTATTTTAATATAACACATGTATTAACCTATAGCTTTTTACAGATTAATAGCTGAAGTAGATACTCTGTAGTGCAACACTAGTCACATTCTTTTATTGTTTTTTTTTGTTCTTTCTCGTCAAGTAAAAATGAAATAAAAAGGTGTAAAAAATTGCGTGAAACATTTCTATGTAACGTTAAAGTTGACTAATTGATTCAGCAGATCTCGCTGTGTATGAAACTTTCCATTCTGGTGCGATCATGACTGATCTAAAATTAGACCACGGTAAGATGCGGATTCACGTGCGTAATGTTCTAATAAGGTACGATACAGTTTTTGCAATTTAATCTATCGATTGTTGAACGCTTTGTTTAAAGTTACACTATTTATGTCAGTTAAGCAGCAACGGCTGTTAGTGGTTACTGCCTCCAAAGAAGACAAGAGTCGTAGCTGAGGCCTTGCTGTCCCTGAGGAATTAGTTCGATTGCCGGTCTGAAAGATCCTTTCGTTTTAAAGTTTTTGCAGATAAATTAATGAGCTTTATTTATAGATTAACCCTTGATCCGATAACACAAAAGTTTTAAAGCACTATTTGAGGCAAAATATAGATGTACCTACAGTTTTATTCATCACCTGGAGACAGTGACAGTTGATCTGGTCTTATGAGAATTAGGTATAGTATTACATCTAAGAGAGTCCAAGTAGTTTGTCTGTGTCTACTAACCAAAAAAACTAATTGTAAATAAACAGAATTTTATCCCAAAGGGATTAAACCCGATTACAATTTCTGTCAGTTTAAAACATAGTAGGTAATAGGTATGTAGGTATTGGATGCTTGTGTTACTGGCGGTATAATGTTGTAGACTTTAGAGGCGGCAAGTCATACGTAACTGGAGTGTTATTTGAAAAATTATATTCAATTTGTCGACTACAGACAAGGCTTAGACTTAAGTAGATATATATTTTTATAACACTAGTTTGATATTTATATATTATAAATATAATTATTTACTTAATTATTAATAAAAAAAAGATTGTTCTTTTTTTTAAATCCGTCGATCCGTTTATCATCAAATCACTTTAATGTATAAATTGTATTACTAAACAGTAGACGAAATATGTACCTACGAAAAAAAGATAAAACAGGTACCAAAGGGGTTGGAGCCTTCCAGCTTGCTACGTGCCCAGTTAGAGCCTCGAAAAAAGCAAATAAAATCATAGAGAGCCTGTTTGCATCAAAAGCACTCGAAACAACGTAACGACCTCCGTGAAACTGCATATTCTAATACGTATGCAACCGTAAAAAATTCGTGGCTCGAGCCGGCGGCGTGCGACCTAGCGACTACGAGAACTTTATGCTATTCGATGATAGCTATGTACATGTACCACAATATGCTGACGTAGTATTCATCTACATAGATAGGCGTCGGGGCACCGCGAGCGTCTATACACGTAGATATTACTCGGTCGGTTATGTATGTATATGTAAGTTGGGCATTATGCGGCTGATAGCGATGTTAACGCCCGTTCAGTTTTGCCAAGAGTTTGGTGTATTTTTGGAACGTGTCAATAAGTAAGTGTATAGTAAATTTAGCCCGCCACGTCATCATAGGAGGTCGGGAATGATTGGATTTCCTTGGTTGAGATTTCAATACAGCTGCGTTTCAATATGTACTTGAGAAAAATTTCAAATAATGTATGGAACATTTTATGTAGAAAAATTCTCTATAATTTCATCGAATCTCACCTGCGTTCTACTGCACGTAGGTATAGCGATGAATCATATATTCAACAATTGCATTGTAACATGAAAACAATCATATGCGTATCATTGCGTTACAGATAGATATGCAGAAAACACTAAAATCCTAAATTATCATTATTTAATCAATAGGCATAAGGGAGCCATCAGGATAGAAATGAAAAAAATTAACCACATTTTAATAACTAATTATGTTACATCTAGTAAGGAATTTAACGTGAAATATAACTTGTATAGAAAACATTTTTGTTAGCATAAGCACCAGTAGTCACATCACTTCAATCGAAATAGAGCGCTTAGCATTTTATTACATTTACTTACATTTTGAATGGTACGATTCAATCGCAAAAACCAAAAGGCCAAAATAACCGATATGTGCTACCTGCCTACTGCCTACCTACTGTTATCGATAAACAGCTATTTTCATTTCTAGGATATAATTAATTCACAAATGAATTGTAGGGGTCCAGTAAGCAGAAACTTTTTATCAAAGTCAATGACCTAATGAAGGTTCAAACTGGCGTTCACTAACGGATAAACTTAGCTAATCTGATTAAAAATATTCACGTTTTAGCTCGCAAATCGAAAAGTGAACCCATTGTTGAGGAGGCCTCTTAGTAAGAAAGGGTGTTACTGAATATTGCCCATCGTTGTTGCTATAATGCGGATTGAGTTACATATTTTAAGGGTTTTTCACCTCAAAATGAAAAGGAAACCTTTGTAAGTTGACTCGAGTGTCGCGGAAAGGATAATCTTAGATTATAATAAAAGGAATTAAACTCTATTAAGATATTTGTTAGATAGATAAAATTCTTTGAACTGGACAGTATGCACGTTCGTTTAAAAAAAACATACCTAGAATCGAACCAACATCTTGGGTAACTAAATAGAAAAGCTAGATCAGTTTAAGTATTACTAGTTATTACGTAAATACTGGGTATCTTAGCACACCAGTCTCGAGTAACCCCAACGATCTTTGACAACGACACAATCAGTCATATGATATCTTCATCCCATGGATCCATGTATCTCATGGAGTCCTATGCTAATTATGAAACCAGGTGATTCGTGAATTGTAATCGGGTATACTCGCGCACTTGCTACGTGGCCGACACCAAAATCGTATTCAGCATGTTTTCATTGTGATCGGTCATTACAATTATAGCTTTGGAATGTACGACGGCTGCGACCAGATGGCTTTAAAAGAGGAGTGGCTACTACATCTACAGTTGCATACGAGTGTACATTTGAATATCGCAGGTAAGTTTTGCAGGAGCAATTCCGAAATACTGCAATATTACTGTCATAACGAAGACTGTGGTAACAAGTTGTAATACCTCCTTTTGCTACAAGACGTAAAAATATTAGCCTAATTGGTCAAACTACTTAAGCGTTCATTAAAAACCTTAACGAAATCATCATTAAATAAATAAACTGCACAATTACCTATATAATTGCAAACCCATATTATTATAATAGCTAAGTGCAGAATGCAAAATGAACTGGTCAATGCACGAGGTTGGGCTTTTCAAAAACCGTTCTAAAGGAAATGTTCTTCAAAGATGTTCCTGAGATCCTATTTTGCATGAGGCTCTGCTACACTATCGCTAGGTTCAGTTAAAACAAGTTAAAAGACCTAACTAATCGTGCGTAGACAAAAACGATCAAATGTTGCCAAGGACGTAACCCCATCAACATGCATTACAAAAATTGAGTCACTGCCACCCAAAGACATTTGCAACCGACTCCAAAGAAAAGAAGTTCTATCTCAATTCAATCACAGTTTCGAGAGGTAAGATGTAAGTAAGCATGTAAGTGAGCCGGCAACCGAAAAAAACTGAAAATATTTCATACATTCATGCATAAATGTTTGAATTTTGATACATTGCTAGCCGCCCTTGTAATGTATCAAAATTCAAACAAATACAAATTGTCGAGCAGCCACAATGGAGTGGAATGAATATGTAATGTAATAACACTAAAACACCAGTCTGTAATGGATGACGTATTATGTAGGTTGAGAGACACTTTGCTTAATGTGCATGCAAAGATCGACGACCGATCACGTGAATAACTATGCTGGCATTTCACGTGTCATGTAGTTATTATGTTTGTGTACTTTGAAGGGTTAAGTAAGCCACGTGTTGGCCAATAACCGGTAACTTTACCGGGCGCATTTTTGTAGAGATGCGAGTATATTTGTTATCTGACCTCGGTCGATGGGAAAATCCGTTCCCAGAGCAGTGGTATTTTCAAATCATATAGTCACACTGTTGTAATAATTGATAATTGGTAATTTACCTCATATTTGACGTTAACGAGGTCACTTAAGGTTTGATATAACTGAATTAGTTTCCCACATTTGTTTTAAGATCGAGATTCAAATTTAGTAAGGCATATCTATTTTCATATTCGTATTATGAGCGTATAGGAAATTTATGATTTCATGATTCGACTAAAATTTGACTATGGATTAAACTCTTCTCAAACATACTCATAGATGTTGATAAATGAAATAATACCTTAGCCTTGCTTTAAATTTAAAAAAAATGTAACATATTATGTTAATATACCTTCAATGTACTTTTCAACTAACTTAGCGCTAGTTTTCTCGGCTTCACCCCGTGTGCATCTCCGTGCAATGGTTTTCAATTATCCTACTTAAGTAAATTGTTTTTAGTGATACTATCAGATTATATTTGAGTCGATTCAATAACTATCAATGAAAAACATATTATTAGATCGGAATTATAAGTTATTTTACAATGACAACCATACATTTTTCATAAATAAATACAAACTCTTCAGTTGTAATAACATATGAACAATGCGCTGTAAGCACGTACTATGAATTAAGTAAGTAGTCATAGATGGTTAAGTGCATCCGGATTCCTGTGAAGTACCTATCTGTTATAAAAATAATTTCCAGGTATAATAATAATGAATAAATATGAAATCGGTTCAAGTGCTGTGAAATACGGGTATAGGCATTAAATATTCAGCGGAAATAACTCTTCCGTAAGAAATAAAATTCTGTCATACATTAATTATTTTCGCTATAGTAAAATCGTATGAAGTTTGTTATTGTTCATTTAGGTACATATTTGAAAAATTGCAAACGATGAAACTTATTTGTACTGTAATTTCAGCTTTCTTATTAAAATTTTAAAGCATAATTGTAACCTAATGGTATCCTAATTCTTCTTTGTAACATGAGTGTTAGGCGCTGCTGTGACCTTATTTGTAATTTGTGGAACGGAGGAACTTCACGAAACGTTTCATCTTATATTTTTAGAAGCAAAGAAATATGTAACTGATCTAAAATAATCCTGTTTAAACCACTTAACATTAGCTCGTAGTTACAGCTTGTTTGCCACATTTTTCAAGATTGAAATAGGAAACGAGTGGACTGGACACTTGAGGACTAAGTTGGACGGGAACGTTTCACATAAGTTTGTCTCTTACCTACTAGTACTAGCAAAGATAAGTGCGGTGGAAAATTTAATACGAACGAGAGTGGAATGTTATTGAATTACGTTGACACGGACCGAAGGCCGCAGCGAATGCTTCAAACAATAATAGGGAATATATAGGAATAGGTCCAGAGGCGGCGGGAAACAAGGCAATTCACTCGTATGATTACGCTCCACGCTCCAATCAGAAGAGTGTTCTGAAAGTAAAATTCATTTACTCGTAGAAATCTTGGTTTTACACATCTTATTTATTACAGGAAATGAAGAACGTCGTCAAGGAAATTTAAAAATAATATAATTTATCTGTAGAGTTGTAGGTGTTAATTGCAAGGATACGAGTTTATATTAAGTAAGCCACAGAAAAGGCCAGGTTTTTAATCGATATCTTATTAGTTACATTTGTTATATTTTCAATAGATTAGATAAAGATATAAAGAAGGTTCAGAAGGTTTGATTACTCGTCAGGTGGGCATCTTAATGATGAATATTTATTTATTTATTCAATACTCGTAAAAAAATAATTTCAAAAACACAGACTGGCGATATCGTAGAATATCGTAGCTTTATTTGATTTACTATTATTAAATAATATTCTTAGAAAAATTAAACATTACTTACTAATCGGAAAACCAATATACTTATAAAAATCGACGCCTGATCAATTTAAATAATACTACGATTGTGTCATAGTTGTAAAACCACATCGTAACAACCCACTATTTCATTTATCTCAGTCTATCATCCACTCGAGAGGTTTACGAGATCATGGTGTGTATACACTAGCCGAGTTTAGTGTTTGTTGAATAAATAGTAGGAAAAAATTAATGCGAGATTGTCAGAGCGTTGACCGATGGACCTGGGTGTCGTATAATGTGTCTCCTATATTTGTTGGCTTATTGTTATATGAAATGATAAAATTTATTACTAATGACACTCAACAGAATCAGTTGTTACAACAACATTGATCTTCAAATGATATTATTTGATAAGTATTCTTGAAGAAGAGATGCAAAGGTTTATACTTAGAGTGAAGCAATTCTTGTGTTTAGATAGAAGGGTATGGATTCCATCTGTATTACATGTGAGGCCACGTGTTAGTCCTCAAGATTGTCAACGCAACTGTGACTGACTTTAGATACAACGCTTACCAACACGTGGACCGCATACTGTTTGCTTCTTTAAAATATAAATATATTACGTCCATTTATAAGAAAAATAGTTACGCTTATTTATGAAAAATCATTTGAAACTGGTGAAAATCCTATACCTACTTTGTTACTATTCCATTTTACATTCCATTTTCGGGATAAACCTAGATCGTAGATAGTCATACATAGCCAGTGTTATATAGGTACCTATTGTTATTACTGAAATATGAAATGCCGCCGAAACTCTTGTCTATCGCTGGCGTTGCTTAAACTGCGACATGTTTTATACGTAAACGCCACCGAGCTCAAACCACAACGAAATTGACACTACATTTATTTCGTTAACCCACACTTCCTTTCGTATCCTCACGGTTCCAGTTAGAGTGGTATTACGTAAAACAAAGACCTCCTCGGCATTAGTCCGGTACGTTCAATGAATATCGGACAGGTTTTTGACGTCGCGTTCTGTCGCAGTGCGTACGTTCCATACAAATTAGGGAGGCACGAGAAGCGTGGCTGCAAAGCGTCCGCTCACTAAGATCTGCTGTCGTTTACAACATGTGACTCATTACACATACCGTTATATTTTATGGTTTTCAAATATTTTATGTTAACTGAAAGCAATAAACAACTATGAAACGCACATTAATATTTTTGGAAATTCAATGAAAGCTACTTACGCTAGAGGATTAATAACAATTTACTATGTTATTTAGACAAAGAGATTATAAGGCATAGTACCTACGAACGAGGCAGTGCTATAAGGCAGTAAGAGGCGAGGTAGGTAATAAAGTGGTGGCGGTGGTAACATGTAGATACAACATTTTTTCACAGATTTGCTATTTACCATTAGAAACTATGTTATCGTCAGCAACTTGTTAGAACATAAGGATTATCAACGTTGTATACTAATAGGTAAAAATGGCAATTAAAAATGATCGGGTTACTTCAATTGCATAACCGGTAAGAAACGAATAGTTCCTAACTACAAACAGTTTCCCCTATAATACTGTCAACTGGGTTAAGTAAGTTCTGTTGAAAAACGTGTATTCTTTATCAATAGAGGATGGTAACGGGTCAAGGACCACAACATGTAGAGGTCCGTCGCGTTCTATACACGTGTTTTAGACTGGCTATTTTGAAGGACGCTTTATTTCTTTTTCTTCACTACACAGTATTAAACAAGGTAGCTTTCCGCTGTCTGTCCCTATGTATGCTTAGATCTTTAAAACTACGCAACGTATTTTGATGCGGTTTTTTAATAGTTCGAGTGATTCAAGAGGAAGGTTTATATGTAATTTATTGCGTGCGAAGTCGCGGGCAAAAGATATCTATAGATATAATCTAGACGGCGACTCTTTATATGTGGTTTACAGTCACTTATATAGGTTGTGACTAATTTATTAAAAAATATGTTCATATATGGATCCTATCTAAAGGCATCTACCACCTTTACATACTTTGATAAGGTATCAAAGTATTATATACTTTAGTGTATGAAAACTCCGAAGACACACCTACCACCGCCACATCTATTTCTGCGTAAGATAAATAGTGTAAACCACTGTTGCTTAAGGGTGTGCTAAGAGACATACTTATTCATGAGGGGGACAACTTAGTCCTGAGGGGTACCAACGCATCTGTGATCGGCCTTAAGTCAGACTAATATAATCTAGGTTCAATTTGTTCCAAATTAAAGGTGTCCATGGGCGGTAGTGTCCATTTACTATTAAATGAATTGCGTGGTCGTTTGTTACTTCTATACTTACTATAAAAATGAATAAACACAGTTAAAAACTTATTTGTACTATGTGCTCACTAATCAAGCTAATCAGCTTGATTATGGCCATTTAATTACAGAGTTTAAAATTATATTAAAATTATGAGAAAGGTGACCTGTATCGCTATTTTTCAAGGTTTTCTTTGTGCGTAATAATAAAATTCTAAATATTTGTTTTAATTTTCACACAGTAGTATACGAGGTCGTTCAAGTATAGAAACTGAAGCAATATGTCACAATACTGATAAACAAACAATACCGACTTGTAATCGTTTTTTATACGTTCGTGGTCAGCAAAGACACCGCACATTTATCTTGAGAAAAACTTGGCATCAAGTAGTTTTATCACGTAATATTTAGCACTACTAAATAAGTCATATGGTGAATCATAAGTCACACAACATTTATCTGTTTGTCACTATTTATGTTGGCTAGTATAACGCTGTAAGGGGTTACTTAGAAATGGGCGTTCATTTTTTCTTCAGGTAATGTAGTTAGATAGTTTTTGAGATTAAGATTCAGTATGTATATCCTATTGATTATAAAATTTGTCGTTTTAAAAACCGGTATTGGTTACAATTACTATCAGGTATAATTTGTGCTTTTTGCTTTTTAACTTTTATAAAAAATAAGGGCGTTGCCGTTCTATAAATGTAGTTTTGTAGAGGAAAAGTGAAGATTTATTGGTAAATACTTAACACAAATAAATAATTATAAGTGCTGATGGTACGGTACACAACGGCACGATTGCAAGTTCTACCCGCGCCTAATCGAATGTTATTCACAGCGTAAGCAAGTTTTAATTAAACAATGAGCAAGAATATCAACAAAATAAACAAATTTAACTGCGCGTGTACATTTCTGTGCCTTACCTGGCAGTTTGTCGCGTAAAGTAATGTGGTTTACACACTGTCCATTAACTGTGCGAGATAAAACATTAGGGCTGACAGTCAAAAGTACTTGATGGTTTAAGTCTAGCATGCATAATATTGCGCGTTATTTAATTAGCTAATATGTATGTGCATGAGATGAGCCGCATATGAGGCATAATTAAGTTATTTTTTTATCTATTATGACGAACATAAATGTTTGTTTTGGGAACGGCTCGACGACCATCACAAAGGTATTTTTGTGAGTTCAATTAATGCACAAACAATAATAAGACATATATGTGTTAGAACAGAAAGCAATTTATATATCTTGAGTATACGATTTCATATAAATGACTTCGTACATCCGGCGACAAAGCGTGATATGAAATTAGCACAAGGACTGATCTAGTAAAAGTTTGAAAATGACTACTTTAATTTGTACCAAGTCATATTATTATGT
>DWLZ01000257.1:0-11726 GCA_018251995.1 Urbanus velinus | reverse complement strand
TTTGCAAGCATGGAGGCAATTCGAGGCAGGAAGCTTACATACGAGTAGAACTGGATTTGTGGTCAGCTTGTGCGAAAAACATGGGGTAAGCGACAGGCGATGAAAGCTGCTGGGAATGATCTCTTATGTTACAGTTACATCATTTTATAACTGGTTTCTTTTTGAAATGTTTTAAAATCCTTTATGGTTTGACTCCAGAGGCACCAACGCCTCACTAAATAACAATGGTGTAAAGGACTGATATGTTCCGATTTAAAGGGTGTGGTAAGACACACTTATCTGAGGAGTTTTAACTTATTTCTCAGGATTTTATTATTATCTGGAATCGATTGCAGATGCCTATGGGCAGCAGTGACCACTTATTATTAGGATTGCGGGTGGGATTCATTTGTCACTTCTAACATATTAAGTATATAAAAAAACACTGAAACACAAAAGTCTATACAAATGCGGGTTCTCAAAACGACGTATACCTTTGCAAGTTGCAAGAAATATAATATTATAATAAGACCAGTAAGTTCTGCGAGTCAAGTTTTTTATTTTAATTTTTCGTCTTGTTCTTGTTCATAAAATAAGTTGGCAGTATGTTAAAATAATTTTAAACCTCCAGAAAAAACTTCTTTTAACTCCAATCTTCGTTAGCGTGGCGAGAGAAATTAATCGAACAAGCCATTACATTCGCAAACCATACGTTTCCTATGAGACATGTCCCTTATGGTTCAGGACAAAGACCTATCGAACGGTCACTTCCCTTCGTAACCGCAATCTGGAGCTAGAGGAAAGTTGGCTGCTCGCTCATATAAATGCATGAACTTGATACTCACTAACACTTTTCCGAGCGCTAGTGAATAGAGCACTTTTCCTTTCGCGACGCGCGTTTTCCCTGGAGAAAATAATGTAATTGTATCCTGAAGGTGTGGCAACAAATCAATTATGGCGACAAGGGAAATTTTGGTGAGTTTCTCAATCCTGATCTTACTTTTATCCTTTTATTACAATACACTATCCTGGTCAGTTAATAATAATGTATGTATATATATTTATATATTCTGACGAGTAACTCTTTATTTCAGATTATTTTGGCTTGTGTCTCGCTGGTCTATGCCAGCGAAGCGGAAGAGAGTGAACAGAAGAAAAGAGGGGCAGCAAAGACCACAGCTTTGAATGCAATCCCAACGGGAGCTCAGAAGCCGGAGTACACGTACAATATTTATTCCCAAAATCCAAGCACGAGTAGCCCTTTGAGTCAGTCGTACCAAGCGCAAGTGCCAAATTCGTATTATCCCAATCAAGCAAATCAATACTATGTTTCTGGAAATCAACAGACAGACAACGTAGCTACGCATACTCCTCATCAGCAAGTAAACTTTGTGACACCCCAGCCATCATCACAATTTGTGCCATTAAATTTTATACCGAACCCGGGTTACCAAACTAAATATCATCTTGCGCCTCCAAAATCTAATGGCAACATACAGTTAGCTATAATACAGCAGCCTTCTCACTATCCTTCCTCTCCCTTTCTTCAATACCCTCAAGGTCTATTTTCTCCCACACCTTCAAACCAAGTTAGTCACCCAAACCCCTTGATTAACTCCGTTTCTCCTCAAGGCCATTTTAATTATGCGCAAAGTTATCAACCGTTAACCCTTGGCAATCCCTACTTGGGTCATCACCCTGCCATGGTTCCCCTAGTTCCTCAGGTAGTTCCCCAGGCTAGTCCTCCTCTTTACAACAATTTGCTATACCCAAGTTCTGCGCAAAGTTTCTACAATTATTATCCATCGAATACTCAAACGAAGTATAGTTACTACGGAGCTACTCCAGGGTCAACCAGTGAATACGATAAGGGTCAAAGTTCGGCCCAAAGTGTTCCAAAGGAAGAAAATGATGTATCTATTCAGAACGCCGAGTACATAACTCCAGCAGATGCTACGAGCTACAAAAGTGCTTATTCAGGAAGTCGACCTTCGTCTTATAATAAAATAAATTAATTGGTTTTAATCTCCAAAGCTTTTGTCTCCAAAGGAGTAACTTGCATGTATTTTGATGCCATTTATTTTTACCAAAATATTTATTAGGATAATATTTCTACCTGTTTAGTAATAAGTATGAACTGTTATAATAGAGTTAAATTTCGTTACGTTTTTGTTCTTATTATTCATGAATAATAAAATGTTTATGAAACAAATTTCTTTTTAATACCCTCGTAATATACCATTTAGAAATGCAACATGATGACATTTATGATAAAAGTAGGCTTTGTATCATCTCCGCAGCGTCAATGTAATAAGGATGCGATTGAAAAAAATGTTAATTGCCTTTTTGACGATAATATCTAAATACTTATATTGCAGACTCAAAATAGTAACATTAATTGTAAAAGATTTGGTGTATTTTGATTTGGTACATCGTCAATATTAACAATATCGACTTTATAAACTTTAATGGAAATATGCTTTAATATTTAACGGTTTGATTTGATTTTTGATTGATTTGACCTTTTTATTGAATTATATATGTTAATATTATAGAATTGATTTTCGGTTGAAATATCTTAAGGTAAATTGTGTGCAAATTTGCAAAATATGATTTATATTTGATCACGCAACATTATCTACGCAACAATATTCAAGATAAATTAACCACTAACTACTACCTAAATAAATTAGAAGGAAAGATATAAGCAAAATAAATTGAACTGAATATTTCAAGCCTCCGTGACATAGCCGTATATAATACTAGTTTTTACTCTCGGCTTCGCTCGCGCTACTGCGTAATCTACATTCGCATTTATAACCGTAAGAATATAGTAGTCAAAATAAACGTTCAAGGTTACATAAATTCGCAACGAGCTAAAAATTGGTACGAATGTTCGGAACATCATTACAAATGAAATGAGAAAATACAGGCCTTCATTGTTATTTCAGAATTAAGCGTATGTGGTAGCGCCGCGCGTAGGAAAATCCTTTAGAATTTTACCACATATAAGTACCTAAAATATACTCATTACGGATAAAAGTCAATGATTATTAAAACTCTGAAATAAAATTGGGAATGATAAATTAGTTTTCTTTGTTAATACACCATTTAATGGACGTGAGAAAAAACATCTTACGTAATTTGTCAGTAGGCACACTTTATTAGTTCGGTTCAGTGAAAGGCGAGCGTGTGCCGATAATTACTGCGTATCATTTGTATCTTTCGTAGATGCGAAACTAGCCACATCTGTCTTATACAGGGTGTTTATATGCAGCAAATATGCGTAGTTGTATAGTCGTTCTCACATTATTCCATTAGGAATCCTAAATTGCGCCTTAATTACGGTTAGTCTTAAATTATAGTTTAAGACTAAGACTAAAAACTATTAGTTTAAGACTAAGCGTAACTGAACTGAGTTAGTTCTAAAGGTACTGCTCAAGAAACGTTAGACAATAAGTAAATACATAAATAGAAAGATGGGTTTACTTCTTTAAATTGGAAATGGATTTCATAAATACTATATGACAAATACTATATGTATTTGTATGAAATCCATTTCCAGGCAATTCGAGTAATTTTTCTGCGAAAAAGTTTAGAACATTTGCTACGTCGATACAAGTATCCATTAGTAATAGGAAAATTGTATCATCGGATGGTAATGTCAAAGCTCATGATGTTTAAACAATAACCTTTACATGAATCCGAAACTTCCTCAGCGGATTAACAAAGTAGGCCTCCTGAACCTGAAGTACCGAAGTAGATAATATTTAAAACCAATCTATCAACCAATTAATATTGATTGCATCTATGTTACGGGATATTACACCTTCAACCTCAATAAACGTATCGATACGCAATAATTATTTTAGGACATCCTATATAGTTAAATAATAACGGATGACCAAAACTCGTTCGTTGTCCGATTTACTTCAAACCGGTCAGCGCATCTCAAGCATGTAAGCATTTGTATACAAACTTAATACGAGTGGACATAAACTTTTACGGCTCATAAATTATTTGTATTGAGCTTAGCACTTTTGTATGAGAATATGCGAAAGTTAACGAGTACACTTAAAACCGGTTACCCTGATTAAAACAAGCCGAAACTTGTAATTTTTACTGGCCCAATTTAAATTAAAAGCAATACATTGTTGTAATTTGGTCTGAGGTTGAGGGAAAGACAAAATGGTACTTTTATAGAGGATATTTTACTATTATAGTATTTGTGACCGACCTTGGGTAGAAGTTGTCAAGAGATAGCAGTGACCATGAGCTGTCAAGTCACCATACGTTTACCTGGTACTTCAATTATAATTTGTATGTAATTGAAATGATATAATTCCACGCTACTGTTGAGTATTATCATTATACCCGTTGTCGCTTAATAAGGGAATGATAATATTTTAATAGAACATTAAGGGATTTTTTATTGTGTATTAAATACAATTAGAAAACATGAAGTGTTCAAATTATGCATGAATTTATACACGAATACATGGCATCTGCATAAAAACATCGCCTTTTAATCATAGGCTTGTAAACAGTTATCGATGTAGTAACTGATAATAATCGGAGTAAAGGCATTATTCGCTTTTAAATAGGTATTACGTAGTGTTGACTACACGACAGCGTTGTACTATGTGTGATGAGAAAGGTTAAGGGTACGATTAAACAATCATTTTACATGACATGCGTCTGATAAAAAATAAGATAACGTCACTAACTTCATCTAAACGTGGATAACTATAATATGCAGTTATGCCTATGTCGTGGTTATAATAAAACCAAAAGTATTTGTAGGTACGAGTGTGTAGTTGTTACGTATACATTAATTCAGTTTCTCAATCAGGGGTTCTAGGTTTTTAGGACAGCGTAGGATTGTTTACTTTAATTTATCATTGCTATAACGCAGAAGGAATACATCGCGAGAGAAACGTTTGAGATTTTGTTTTTAATATTTTACGAATTCTACAAGTACACGCTTTGCCAGCCTTGTAAACTAATCTTACATTATATAACTATATATAACGATTTTTAGTTGGACCTCGCATTATGTAACGTTTAAGATTCACATTGTTGAATTCATGTCAAAAAATCTAATAGTTTTATTGATCAATAGTAACGATTTCGTAGTGCAATGTTTATCGTGTCTAATATCTAAATAAAGTTATGTTTCTGCTTTGTGCCCGAGCCAGGCATTACATAGTTTTTAAACATCATCCGCAATGAATCTTATTAGTGTCAGGCTAAGAGCATTGAGCATATGAAATGTGTTATTCTTGAGTGGTTTCCTAAATTTTAATTCACTTTTACTAAATAAATTATACATGCATAGAGAAATTCTGAAAACATTTACAGATCCACTTAAAAAATATCTGTATTTATTTTATTAGCTTAGTTAATGTAGTTTTGTAACATGAGTGGAAATGATTTAAAAATATTTGAATGTTACAACGCTTGATTATGAAGGTGGTAGGACTTTCTGGTTCGACTCCAGCGGTACTATCATATAGTAGAAAAGAGCATGCAATCCATCTGATGGTAAGTTTCAATTGACGGCTATTGGCATCTGTAATTAACCACAAAGAGTCCAGGTCTATGGTCCTACCTATTAAGAGAAGAGTCCTAGGTAAGGTCTGTCACAGGTTTGTTACTCCCGAAGAATAAGTATGTCTACATAGACATACTTAAGGAGGATGGAAAATAAAAAGGGAGGTATATCGAGTTTACGATCGAGTAGTAACAGTTTATTATTATGTTACTTTGAAAGTACTTTGAAGTAAAGTTTGAAAGTACCAAAGTAATATCAACGTGGATCGCAAAATGTAAAATGCGTTTACAAAAAGTTTACGTAAGGCACAAGAGTCGTCATAACTTATTAAGATACAGATCAGTGTGACATGCGGAGATGATATATTTTGGGTAACAAAAAGTTTATTATCAATTTTTTCGTAATGTGCTCTAAATTTTCAGTTTTATGTATATTTTTTTTTGCAATGGCACACCTGATGGATTGATGGATGGATTCTATCCAGTTGTAGGGTGGTAATCGTGCAGTGTAGTGGGATATAAAATATAGTTTAATGAAATTCACTACTGCTTATTATTTCTAATATTTAATTCAATGAAGTAAACTAAAATACTTGTTATATATTGTTGTGGTAACAATATTTACCACAAATATTTTCAATTGTAGTGACGATATTATCAGAAAAATCGATATTTCAGTGCGCTCTATAAAGCTGTATTCGCCGCTGTACCGCCTCTATTATTAATAGCTAGTAAATAACAATTGTAATATTGTTTTTAAGCTACTTATCTCAATGGACTTAAAAAAGAATCAACGAGACAGATTAATTGGACATGACTAAGTTGATAATTATTTTTTGATGTGTGCATACACAATCGTATTTATTTAGTAATGGATTTAGTTTTAAGCTTAGGTTTTTTATTCAAAGTATAAATATGTACATATTTTTCCTAATTGTTATCAAATAAACTTGTAGATGATATATGTAGATGATTGATGATGTTGATGTTAAATGCTTAAAGTACGAGTATACTCACTGAGACTACATAATTTTATGTAATATTGTACTCTCTAAAAAATCTATTTTGTAACAAAATTTGTAAATCAAATAAAATGCACCTATCTGTTTAAAAGTGTGAGAATTTCTACAGCGGGACGTTGTATCATAATTAGATTTAATGTTCAAAAATGAAAGGAAGCGCTAATGTGTTAACCTAAAAGAAATTGCTTGCGGCATTTTATGATTTAACCTAATTAATGCCAAATATTATAATGTAATCAAATACATTAAGTGTAATGAATTTGATTATACAATAACAGAGTGTTTTAGATAGTAAATGATTGCAATAAATAAACTGTGTAGCTAAATATGTATTTTTTAAAATATCTTATAAAGTGTTACCCAAAAACTTGTTTACATATAACGTTAAATTTGAATCAATTAGATCTTCTAATACCTTTGATTAAAAAAATATATCGCACCTGCAAATAAACACATCATTGAGTATGTACCTACTCATTAAAATTTATATAATGTGTTCCCATTAATAAAATAAAACAATGCATTGCTCAATTTCCCAAAGCTTTGTCGGCAGTGTGACATTTTATATTATACATGGCAGGTAAATATTTATTTACTAATTATGTAAGCATAATTCATCTCATGCTTTGACATTACACGTTATTAAGAAATCATTGTGTCTTTATACGTATGGAATTTTTGATTATGAAAAAATATGATGTTGACTATTTAACGGCAATCAATATGTTAAAATGACCTTGCTTTTATCGAATAAAATTTACTTATTTCGAATTTTTCATTTTTGGAAAAAATATTGAAATATACATTTTACGATTTAACTCATTGCATCATTGCTATGCTATAGAATGGAACGTAGGTATATAGACATAATTTAGTCAAGGGCCACTTAGAAGCTAATGGTGGTAATGGCAGGCCGCATTTTGTCAAAATATTTATCACCGAAAAAAGGGCTCATCTAGAAACAAAATTTTAATAATCTATGAAACTCATTTAAATTTTACGTAAAAAGAGGAGGCGGAGAACAAAATTTGGTTGCTACACATTTAGGTACTTCTTGACTTATTTCTTGTACAATAACGTACTAAATAAAATGCAACACAAGTGATGAATTATATAATAATCAATTTATTCTAACTTTCTACGGTACGCGGCTATTAAGATAAAATATAAATCATTTTAATCGTTACATACGAGTACCTACGTGTGAATTGGGCCTACATAAAAATTGTGCTCATCTATCATTTGAATATTTGGTTAAATAACCAATCATAAAATATCACAGAACTCATGTCATGATATAATATCCATTTCATGTATAGAATTTGACGATGTACCTTAATCGTGTCTCTACCATATTTATGTATGTTGTATGTATTTCATAGAGTGCGCTATATTTAATAATTTATATTCATTCGTCTGATTAGAAGATTACAATAACTTTAATGAATGTATTCAACGTATTTTATGGATCAGTTCTGTGGTAAAGTACCCTAGAGGTTTAACAGAGGAATGACGCTAGGCCATGATTATAGTTCCCCAAAGATAGTATCTATCCCTGATTAGTAAAAGTGGTAGTGCTAATGATGTTATTGTTAATGATTGAGAAGTGCTCATAAATCAACGAATAGTATCGAATATTTGGAGGGCCCATATTATAAATCAAAATTGCAATCAAATATCCGTTCTCAGCCTTATAGATGTGTAATTTCCGTTATAATGTCCATTAAGCATAACTATATTTGTGTTTTCAAAAATTAGTTTCTTCCCATAATTATGACTCTTCTTTACTTCTTAATTAATAGGTATTTGGCAAGTTTGATGACGTAAAAGGCGGCTAACATTGCCTCAGGCCGGCTGTCTGCCAGATTGCAATATGCAAATTGTTATATTGCAGTGAAGCTATTGCAAAATGTCAAAAATTGACCATTTGATTTTTTAAGGTAAGTTTTGATGCAACACTATTAATTTACAAACACAATGTCAAAGTTTATATGCTAAGCTTGTTAGATTTAAGACAATTGAGTTATTATGCTATGTTCAGATTTATGCTAATGGTGAATTATTTACGATGTGTAGTTTAAGAAAACACTACGTAAAGGGTAGTTTATTAGATCGTTAGTGCTTTTGAGGAAGCCGATTGTGTCTCAACCTATTATTGTCCCACTGTTGGGCAAGGATCTGCTCTCAAGTAAGTAGAATCTTTTGGCTTTGGGTGAGTTTATAGACATCACACACCCTGGAGAACTTTTTCTAAACAAGGGTTTTTATATCATAAGACCTATAATAAATAATTAGGACTTAACATTGCGAAATCTGAGGTTCAGGATTCGAATCTAAAACCTCCAGATAGAGACAACCATTTTCGACTATTAGACTATCACTGCGTTTACTAGGCCATTATTCCTTTTTACACCAATTTATTACAACATTAAAACTATAAACAATAAATTGTAGTATTTCTAGTATACTCTAGTATACAATAAACAAGGCCCTTATCGAAGGGAGAGATTGTATGGGATAACCATTACTCTGTTAGAAAGTATCTGAGTAAAACCGATACTAGTTCAATATAGTTATTGAATTACTGTTATATCTTACATCTGTTTATGTATCGAACGTCAATTCGATTTTATAGATTTTTTATTGGCTACCATAACATATATTCTGATGGTAATATCAACGATAGCCTTCAGCAAAATAAGAAAGATAGGCTGTACCTTTTGCATTCAACAAATAATATCTGTTTTCTTTCGTATATTATTATCATTTCGACGCTTTTTATCGGATGTGTAGAATATTTTTACTTGCTGTTACCGGCGACTTTGCTGGCATAGATTATAATCAAAAGGCTGAATCTATTTATCCGGGTACTCTACATAAAATAAAATGAGTACCTATAAAATAAAATAATATTATCTTAAACTAACCTAACCTAAAAAAAACTTAACCTAAGCTAACATTAAAAAAAAAAAAACAAAAACTAATATACCCGGACGAATAAAATAAAATAATTCCGGACGAATAATATTAAAACCGCAGTTCTTTAACCGCGGCGGGCGCGGGAGAAAACCGCTCCGTGAGTACGTAGCCTTAAAGTTCTCGGACTCGTTCTTCTCCTATGATATCCACAGCAAGAGCAGCGACGCTATCGCTACGCTACGCTATATATTTACGCAAAATCAAGCGATTTTACATTAATGACGATTAACAATGGCAACCTTTTCCTCTGATAACATTTAGGATTTAGGAATATACGTAAAAATCAGAAATATTGTAGTAACACTGGGAGTACGCTGGTAGCGGAGTTATATTATGCAGCTTTACTAACTAGATCGGGCTGAATCCAGTTTTATACATGAATTGTTTTGCGTTGAAATGAAAGTGGTAAATTTATCTAGGCACACGGAGCGCAGCTAATATATCGATATAAGGGATGTCCACATTGCTCACACATTTATCGACCCTAAGTCGACGTATGTTGATATCGATCAATTTGGGTATTCGCTTTACCTCTCCGATAATTACCCGTCAATAAATCGACGAACAACGATCGTTGATTAATAAATGATTGAATTATCGTCGATCGATGATTGGGTTATCCAAAGATAGCTATCTGCAACAGTAGGTTTTTTAAATGTATTCGTTGACGACTGACTTATTATTTCGTCCACCGACGGTATTGATCGATGGTATAGTAACAACTGACAGTCGATGTTGGATGATAGATGCTATAAATATAGATGATATCGATCAGCGATTTAAATCGTCATTTAACATTCATGTTGAGGACATGGGCATTTAAATTTTGTAATAGTATGAGTTAGATTTCTGTTTAGTTTACACTAATGGGAGCTTAAGAAATAACTAGGTATATTACAGACATATTTCACGACAATACTATTTCATAACATATTATATAGAATGAACTACATTCTTTAAATGCCATTTTTACGCAAAAATATTACTTATAAAATTAAAAATCTAGAATCACCTGTTTTGAGTAGTTCTGCGAAAGTCAGAATCCATTCCGTAATTTATTTCGTTTTAAACATATCGTAATAGAATAATTTATTTAAATATAACGATAAGTAGCTGAGACATATTAAGTAGATAATTCACTAGACAATCTATTGCATTTATTTTACATGCATTAAAGTTATTTACTTCAAAAGTTACTTATTTTTTGTAAATATCGTAAAGTAATAAAAAAATTAAGCTCATATTTTTTGTGTTTATTTTTATTTCAGGAAATCGACGAATACATAGCAAAAGCCAAAGATCAGGGTTACCATACTGTGCTCAACTTGGGCACAAAAGGCGTCAACTATGCCACCACCGTTATTATGCAAACTGCTATTAAAGTGAGTTTATACAATTTCTCTTACATTTAAAGTATCTAATGGCATGCTTCGTTTCTCGTTTAAGACTGAAATAAGACCTTCAATTCAGTTTTACATAATGTAAGGTTTAGAAATGTTTATTTAAGCTCGAAGTTAGCTATCTACTATTATTGTATGAAAGTTAATATTATTAAGGGATTTTTTTTTTTCTTATAATATTGTCACGTTACCAACGTGAATTTATGCTTACATGGCGATCTGTTATAGAGAAGTGTACGGGTTCAATTCCAAGCTTTGCAAACATCTAAAGAAGTTCTTTATTTTGATGGTTTTGTTTATTAATCTCATTTATTATTGCAGTTTTTTTCTTAATAACTGAAAATTTTATTTGCTTTTGTAATCTATTATTCAGGTGTGCTCCCGGTTTCGACAGTATGTCGACAGTATGTCTGTCTGTCTTTCCACGATATAAAAAGTACTAACTGCTTTCATACTCAGAATCTCATTCATGGAACATAGTTGGTTTCAATTTTAATTACTTATGTATTAATTTTATTTTTGTCAACAGTGACGTCACTGGAGGGTGATATAGTGAACCTAACGAAGGTGACGCGGTCAGAAATGGGCGCGTACCTGTGCATCGCGGCCAACGGTGTCCCACCGTCCGTCAGCAAGCGGATAATGTTACATGTGCACTGTGAGTAGATATTTTTATTTAATTTCACAATCACTTTACAATCGATTTTAATACCCATTACGGAGAACTGGCAACTTCGTTCAATTTTCTTTCAATATAGATGCAACAGACAAGCGTTATGGATTGTTAATGGCC
>DWLZ01000256.1:0-11744 GCA_018251995.1 Urbanus velinus | reverse complement strand
AACGCCTCGGATAAGTGTATCTCCCTAACCATACCCTTCAGACCAGAACACAGCAATGCTGTTCACTGCTGTTATAAGGCAGAAATAGGTGTGGCGGTGGAGCCGCCGGAGTCGAACCACATAGAGTTCTGAATGAACGAATGATTTCTATTCTAAGTCTACGTGGTTGTGTATTCGTGTATATGTGTGTCTATGGCACCCACCACACAGAAGAAATTCCTACTGTGGGGCTATGAGTATAAAAAGCGTTTTTATTGCTTAAATTCATAAATCAACTAGTAGCGTTATAATATAATCCACACACTTTAAAGCCACACCTGGCGTCTCTGGAGTTCCAAAGTAAACTACAAAGTAATTTTGTTATCGCAATATCGTATTCACGTTATGCACGACATGGGTTGGAATAAGGTCTTAAATAATGAAGTTATGGACGAGAAACATTATGGTTATATTGTAAAGAAATTGACATGACGTAAAGAAGACTAGCTGATCTCCGCGGTTTCACCCGCGTTAAAGTAAAAACACGTACTTATTTAAACGTAAGTGGCATCCCGCGCTCGCGCTCGGAACTTCATCGATCTTCCAGTGAAAGTCCCGTCAAAATCGGTCCAGCCGTTTAGAATATAACCTCAGCCCAGCAGACAGAGAGACAAATAGACAGACAGACAGAAAAAACATTTTAATTTTTAATTGCATTTTTGTTATAGATATCGTGTATACCTTCAAATGTAATTCAGTAAAAAATTGTAACTTTGAAATCACAAACAGACACTTTAATTTGGCTTTCTCTTTTCCAGTCACATGTGCGTAAATTGTAGTTCTTGTATTGTGGTCATTTCGTTTTCTTTAATAAACAAAACTAAATATAAATCGCAAGATCTTTACAAAGCATGATTTAATAACAAAATAACGACCGTTACGTCGTTTAACTAATTAAGCTAGTCAGAGACTAATTGTTATTAGTTTCTGAGTTTACTAAGTGTATTTCAAGTAGTAAGTAATTAGTAAGTTTAATGAAAGTTTCAGAAATATATCTAGGGAAAGTTTTGTAGTCCAAATCATTTTAATACCTGATAAGTTAAAACTAAAAAGGGACTGAAATAAGGGACCATTTGGGGCAAAATAAGTAGATATACTTATCCGAGGCGTTTAAACTCAGTCCTAAGGGGTAGCAACGCATCTGTGGTCAACTTCAGATAGGCCCTTGATCTTATCTGGGGTTGATTACAGATGTCCATGGGCGGCAGTAGCCACTTGCTATCAGGTGGACTGCATGCTAGTTTTCTACTTCGATCACATAAAAAAGTACCAAAATAAACACTTCGAATACTACGATTCCAAGATAGTAACTTGGACTGACAGTTTAGTTGGACTGAAAGTGTAGCAAGGGAGTTAGCCACCAGCGCCCATCCACCCAACTTTTGACTGCTTGACATTGCTTTACTATGTATTTCAGTTACAATAGCATACACTATGACCATTACTTTGGTCTATATCAGCTTAGTTTAATGATTTACAAACATGGATAATAATAAACACAAACATATAACACATCAGGTACCAGTTAAACGTCGCAAGCACAGTTTTACGAGTAGTTCAAACTGTAATAGCGCTATTGAAACACTACTCGAGTCTTCTCAGACAAGTTCTGAGAAGTACTTACCTTACAAGTTCAAGTAGAGCGATTCGAGCCACATACAAAGAACTGAATAGACTCCTAATCCTGTATGAGACACGTTCGATTACTTCGATCGAATAAATTCTAAGAAAATCTTCCGACGTTTACCTACACGTTTCTCTTTTTATTTCAGCGTATGTGTCCGTCCCCTGTTATGTTAAAACAAATAAAACAATAACAAAACAAAAATACACTATTATCCAATGTGCACAAAATATTTCTATGTAAATTTTTCTAGCTTTGTTTTTTCAAAGCTAACGATAAGGGCTATCTGATGTAAAGTCATCATCGACGTCTCTGTGAGTTTGTAACACTAGACGAGTCGTTAGAAATGCCGTCTTTGAAGCTCTTATTTCTACCTTATTGGACGAGCTCGACCTTATTGGAGAATTTTATGCTCTTTCTTGTAAATTCGTTGCAAAAAAGAAAATGCAATATTTGAAGTCTATTTTTGGTATCTTCCATGATTCAGAAACACGTGTACAAGTTATAAAAATCAAAATTTTGTTTGTAATATTTTATACACCCAACAAAATGGGGAAAAATGGTCTATTGTAAACAAAACATAAAAGTGCATAAAACGCTATATCAATATTTCATGATCGCGCGGCGCCGTACAAAGCAAGCCTTTCATATTGCAACGTTATTCACATGGTTTAGAGATTTACAGAACTTTGGGATTTAAACAAAAAAATAGGTTTTTTTTATGAAATAGCAAACGAAAATGCAGTTTATTATATGGTGAGTCTCTACCACCTATCACATAGTTTTGGATGAATAGTTTTGACTGAGCTCGACCGTAGATGTGTTACCCAAGGGAATTAACTTAGAGTACCCACTTAACTAACTCACTTAAGTTATCACGCCACCTAACTTCATATAAAACAGGGGTGTGTCCAGAGCTGATCAGTGATATGTTAGAAGTCCTGAGGGCTTGGATGGCCACATAAATTAAAATCAGCCAACAACCACGCCTTTGCATTAGAACCCAAGAAATGTTTTTCACAGGCTATAGGTATGTTGTCGTTTCTCCCCGGTGGACCCATACTCGACCATTTGTCACACCGTAGAACAAGTTTGGTTCGACCGTGAAGTTATAACCACCACGTCAATTTCTAGCAGTTCAAGTTAAGCAGTTCTTGTATCTCGTTGGAAGAGTGTGGCTGGCATTATAATAATGCGATCATGTCAGTTCTCAGTAAAATTAACGCATCTGTAATTGGCTTCACATAAGACTCCTGTTCTAAAGTTGGGTACCTAGACACATGGATGGCAGTGACCACTTACCATCAGATGGACTACATGCTCGTTTTTATAAGAAAAATACCTGTCTGTCACGTATTGAGTCCCGGGTTCAATTCCCGGACAGACCGATTTGAATGATGAGTTAAGATTTCTGTTCTGGGTCTGGGCGTATGTGTATTCGTCTTTATATGTCCATGACACCCACCCTACAGTAGAAAATCCTAGTGTGGGGCTACAGTGTAGAAAGTGTCAAAAAAAGAAAGTTAAAAAAAAGTAAAAAAACTAATTATACCATATTTAACGCACCTGTGCTCAAATCACAAAGAGCTCTTTATTAGCGGGCGTGGTAGTTTATACTAATTGTTGTTTAATTTTGGTTCAATGTAGTAATTATTTATTTTAACCACACAGGGTTGCCAGGTCCGGTGTAACCCGGGCATGATCAGCTTTTTACCGTCCCGTCCGGTCAATTTACACATCCGGCTTATCCGCCTTTTGTTATGTTTTTAATTAAATATGATCCGGTGTAAATTCGTACATGTTATTAAAAAATCAAATTACCAAAAATTTCACGTATAATTACCGTATTAACGTATGTATAATTGACGTATAATTACCAAAAATCACCAATTAAATTTAAAAAAAGAACCCAAAACCTTTACGTTGTCAAAGCTAAACGTTCAGTTTTGAACGGGATTTATAAAAATATTTTAAATTTTGTATAGGTTTAAGTTTCAAAACCAAAAGCCAACTTATTCGGTTGCGTTTTGAGGTTAGCAACCCAGCAATAGTTGACCGAAACCTAAATAGATATCGGAAAACAGAAATTGCAGATGAAATTTCAAAAGTTCGCATTTTGTTGTTACTACAATATTCATGAAACTGGTTTCCCGCAAACCACTTCCATGAAAGTTTTCGGTTTTAATTTGATTAAATATATTGCTTTATTTGTATAATACGTGGAATTATTTGACTCATTCTTACATAGACAAGAAGGTATAGACCAGATACCTTAAACTTTATCTCTTTTATCTATATATACATGATTCGAAATGATGAAATCCGTAGTAGAACTAAGGTTATAGAGAGCTATGTCGTATAGCTCTCAAAATTAACAAGCTGAAGTGGCAATGGGCAGGTCACATCGCTCGAAGGACTGATAATCGTTAGGGAAGAAAGGTCCTCGAGTGGAGACCACGTTTAGGCAAAAGGAGCACAGGTCGCCCACCGACCAGGTGGACTGATGACCTGAAGAAGACCGCGGGAAGCCGCTGGATTCAAAAGGCACAAGAACGGTTGGTGTGGCGCCATCTAGGGGAGGCCTATATCCAGCAGTGGACCTCAAAAGGTCGATGGATGGATGGATGGATGGATATCTCTTTTGGTCTTATACTAGAAGTCGCCCTACTATGTTTATGAAGGGCGTGGTAACATGGATGAATCGTTGAAATTCTTAATCCTCAAGGAAAACATTGTTTATCTATAGTTTTTATTTGTTTAATGTTCTTACATGTGGTTTGAATATATTACCGAGTAATATGATAACAGCGAAAGTTTGAAAAATTGGATGGACAAATAGGTTTGTTACTCTTTCACGATGAAACTACTGACCTGATTTGGTTGCAATTTGGCACAGAAATTGTTCATTACCTACATGTTATAACATACAGGATACTATTTATGATATTAAATTTCGAATCAATGTTTGTAAGTATAGCAATATGTTTTGCCTGGGGGGAAAGGGCAGTAAAAATCCCAAAAAAACAGCGTTGCTCCCGAGACGTCGGGTACCTTTTTGACGGATTTCCCCCTCGTAAACAGAAATAAAGGTATTGGTTACTTTACTTGTCACGATCACTTTATTAACAGTAAATAGGCATAACAACCTATTTTTACGAGATTGCAATAAAAACTCAATTAGAAGTTTATAAACCTGCATTATTAAGTGGACTATGTCATAAACTTTTCATTTTAAGAAAATATCAGGAATTTTACTAACTTCATTTTAAGTAAATATCACGAATTAATACATAACTGAAATATAGGTATAGTGTCTACAGTAACAGTTTTGATATTGATATGGGCATTTGAAGAGATAAGTAAGAGTAGGGCGTGTTAAAGCAGATATATAACTTTTGGGCATACCAACTCGTCTACAGAAGTAACAACTTCACTTGTAAAAAACGAATTAATTATTTTATATGATACTACCCAATAATACTTATATGTCCGGGTTCGCTTTATTAAGGTTAGGTAAGGTTGCATTAATTAGAACAATAATAAAGACATAATGATAGTTCAGATTAAAATCCAAATCCGGTGGAATATTAGGTATTGACTAAAATTGTCGTTTATCATGCGTATTGAACAACTTGCGTCATGTATCGGTTTATATACAAATCTTGTATGTAGTAAGGTCCAGAACTTCCGGATTGGTTCCAAGATGGTATTCCGGCGAAACAGCCATCTGAATTTAGATTTCTATATCAGTGAGAGTGTATGTCATCATTGTGTGTATCCGTGATATTCGTGATATTAAGGACCTTAATGAGGTATATATTATGAATGACAGCGTTCTATTATATACGTTATGATTAGCTGTATATATCCCATAAACATATTTTTTCGAATTATAATTTCTGATGAAATAGATAATCCGATGATATATTATCACAACCACAAAGATTGATTTTTATAACAAAATCTGACGGTAAATTTAAAATAACGACATATCTTCATCTATCAAGAACCAGTTAAAGCATAATGACTCGATGACAGGCGAAGAATACCGAATTTGCACATAAATTGATATAATTTGCCGATTAGGTGCAATAAATAAAATGCCAGTCCAATCGTATTGTTGGGTATTATGTTGAAATAGTTTGAAATCTTTTATGTTAAATACAAGAAACTCGTATATTTCTTTTATGTTTTAGCCTGGCCATTTTTAGTACAATTTATATTTTTTAATATTTTAGTAGCAGTTATATCTATGGCAAAATTCAGTATGTACCTACTGCACATAAAACGGTGTAAAAAAACGGTACAATTAATATTAGGAAATTACTGTTAATTAGTATTGTTATATAGGCTGTAACCACTCTCAGGATACGATCTGAATTGACGCACTGTACCAGACGCTAAATACTAAGTTGGAACGCCTCAGGTTCCACGAAATGGATTTCTAATAAATAAATTTTGTATCATGCACAGAATAAACTTTTGGACAACGGGCAAACACCTACGTAACGAATCGTGAAAATAACGTAACGTGAAAGTAACAAAAGGTGAAAATGATAATCAAAATAACGAAGATATTAATAAAATAAGATTTAACTAAAAAGATATTCATAATAAGTAGGTATTTTACATAAACCTTAGTAAACTTAGTATAAGTCATAGTAACTATGCGCTTTACGTAATATACTAAGACGCCAATACATCAATATAACACCAACGGTTAAAGCATAACAAGTTATTATTTCACCGGTACAAACTGTATCGTTGTTATAGCTCCCAGCAAAACCTGACGTTCAACACAATAAATCCAATTTGAGAATATTTGCAGTAAACAAATTCAAAGCCATAACTATTATACTCGATAATAATAAGTAGTTGTATTGTACAACTACTTACAACCGAACCATAAATAAAATTTAATCAGCGCTTAAATCATTCATTTGCCAAGCAAACACGATTATACAAAAGGCTAAATAAACAGTTTCGACGACTGTATTCAAAAACAGATTTAAATTCCTTGCCCTTTGTCAGACAAACAAGAAAAATGTCATGGTGAAAAAAAAACACACGACCTTACATTTCGCAATGCCTCATCAGATTCTTATATATTTATCGCCACCCTTTTAAGTTGAAATCGCGCCAATACATTTGGTGTCTCTCCCTAAAACAAACAATTTGTAATCCTGAATTATGTACTGCTGAATGCATACATTTAAAAGATATGAATCTATAAGCCGAGAGATGTGCAGCTTGCCTGCAACTTTAAATGATATCGATGTTCAATTTAATTAAGTATAACATTACAACCTTATCGTTTCATACTTACTCATTTTCCATTTGATATTATCAGTATTACGACCAATAAATTCCTCCAATACAATAATTGTTTTCTACATTTCATTCATGCCGATATCATTCCCATTGTCTTCTTCAATTCTGAAAAAAATGATAAAAGTTGTCGAAAATACAAATGACTCGTTTGTTACCAATATCGATACCCCATCACTAACATTAAGTCATCGACTTTACAAATAAAAACATCGATGTCGCTTCGCCTCCGACCTTTCCAGTATGGCGTGACTATTTGTCACCTGCACTGGACTCCCGTACAAACTCGCAGCAAACATGCTGATTCGCATCACTATCACCAACGCAGAAAGTATTAACTACCATTTTCATACAAGCAAAACACATCGTTGTAAAACAGTAATAGTGCTCATAATTCGTTGGACTCGCTTAGTGAGATATGTGAATAGAAATTCGTACACAAATTTATTCGTTCGCATTGTACTGGCGACCATGTTGTTCTAACTGCGTTGCGATCAATTTGACTGGCACTGCTTGAATTCTTAAACAGTCTTTAAAAATAACGACTTCACGAATGTAACGCTTAAAAATAGCTTGTGATAATTTTTTATAATGCACCCACTCCAATGATTGGACATATTTTTTTCTTGGAATAATTGTCCTTCATCAAACAAATCAGAAGTGTTACATACGCTGTCGTCTGGCCAGTCAATACTCTTGACAATTAAATAGAAAGAAAAATGATAATTTATAAATTACGCCCGCTGTGTCCCCAAAAAATTAACTTTAATTACATACCATATTTTGTTTTTGTGTCAGATTTCTAAGATTTTTTAAGAAATTTCTCATCATTTGCTAAATATCTGTAATGTTCTCTTCTAATTAAATTGGTGCAGAGAGGAGTCATGATAATCATGAAAAGTTTTATTTCGCACGTTCTTAAAATAATGTAAAGTTACAATAATAACAATTTTTTTTTAAAATATATGTTGAATATAAAAATGTAAGACCAAAATAATAAAAGCTAACAACATTATTATCCCAAAAACAAATCTCATACATTAATAAACACACATAACAATAATAAATAAAGAGGATCGAATTGAACCAAAATCAAAATCTACTGTTAATTATTCAAATATTTATCCATTTCACGTTATTAGTTACGGAATGTCGACTATTCCGGGCGCATCGAGAAAAATATGTCCAAATCTTTGATCGAAAAACGGTCCATTCGATTTGACTTTTATTCATTTATTTAGATAAGTAGGTATGTTGATAATTTAAAATGTAAATACGATAATTTTCTTAAACTGCCTCATTTGAACCAAATTACATGGTTCACATCGTTATGGAATGAAGTCATATGAACAAACGAATGGGCAATGAATAAACATTTTATTTGCTATCAGCCGTGCGTTTAGAAGCTGACGGTTATACTAATATAGTGACATTCACAAACATTATACCTGTTAATTTACCAGTGTTTCAAAGTTTCTAAAATAAATAAAAGGGTTATCAAAGGATAAATTAAAGTCTGGAAAATTCCATTTATTTTAAAGTGAGTTAGGAAATAACAAAATGTTTTGGTACGTTCATTACTCTATCAAAAATATAATTTTCTCAAATCCCTATTTATAAAACAAATAATTATTTAATAAACACAATATCTTACCAAGCGTTTGCAATTGAATCACAATAAATAAACTTGTTGCAAAAGAAGGTATACAGCTTTTGTTTTACCATAGATTGGTTTCAAAAGCGTAGGTGTAAGAGGCCATCGAATAAAATAGACTATTCCAAACGAATGGGCCACGAAATAATTGTTCAAATTTATCTCCTCGTTGTTTATGGCACGGCCAGGGACCTCTCTCTTAATCATTAGATATTACGATCGATACAGAACAGCTTCAGAAATACCATAAACAAGATACCTCGTAAACACAGCATTGTACCACAATCCAAGTTCCGGTTACAAAATTGATTGAATTAACCTTAATTATAGACATCCACTTGAATAATATGAATGGAGTGTTAGTACCTACTGAGCCGAATCATAAATTACAAACGGTCAAACCTCGAATTAAGTTGAGTACCGCAAGCGGCGTCATCATTACTCTTCATAAGACTCATCTAATGATTCCCAAAACTCTGACTACCGAACTAATAAACATTAATCAAAAGCTAAAGCATTAATAAAACGTATCAATCACGGCATTGTCTATAACGAATCTGAATTTATGCAAACAAAAGGAACAAAAATATTAAAAATTAAAGGGAATAACGTTTGACGTGTACCTACTGTGCAATATAAGAGGGAATCGATTAGTCATTATTTGATTTAGTTCGGCGGGCTGGCTGGCCCCTGCGGAGCGGCGGCGGGGGGCTCCCACGAGCGCTGCTCTTGACTCTTGCGGTCGTCATCAGCCGAACCTTCGACACTTTATATATGGCAGTTGGAAAAATGGATGAGATCGAAGCCGTAACCGACGATTTGGAACACGATTATGGCACTATTAAAGAAAATCTTACAACTATCGTAACTTTTTCGATATATTAGATAAATAACAGATTCAATTATTTCCTTGTCCAACCTTTATTGATAGGACCGATACCTGTTTATTGTAGGGATCTGATAAAATATTAACACCGATGACATGCCATTGAAATGATATTTGAAAAATGATGGTCTTGAGTGAAGTCTACCTGTCTTCAAATAAAACGATTCTGCACAATGAAGGACGTTTGATGGACAATTGAACACGGACAGGAGTAAAGTTAATTCAAATGAACAGAACTGCACGCATTCATTTACTCATACAGAAGTAATAAACTTCAAGGGGGGTTAATTATGAATAAGCAACCTCTACTTAATAAAACTAAAACACAAGTAATATGAGCTCAATGCAACATAATTTACTGACTTTACATGCTCATTTGTGATTAGTCGGCGCGAAAGGGCAAATCCCGTATTAAGATAGGTAATGAGGTTAAATTCATATTTCAATTCGAGAACGATACAAACGCCCACAATGTTCAAGGTAATATACGTTCTAGCAATAAGTCTTATGGCTTTTATTTATGGCCAAGCAATCGAAGTTGCTGACGAAAGTGCGGTAGAAAATTAAGTACAAAAAGGTAAGATACTTAGTATCGAATCGAGAAATATGAACTGTAGGCGGGATAGGCATAAAGTTGATATTAAAAGTGATGGTGTTAATGAAAGGAAGAAAGAAGTTAACGATGGATTGTGTGGTAAGTCGGCACCCTGCTGCCGTGGACCCCGACCGCGCCTATCACGGACAAGACATCGATTAGTGATCGACTGAATTCAATTGCTTGGCGAGACATGAGTCGATACCGTCGACGAATCGAGACGGACTGATCGAGATTTGTATTGTTCGATTTTTCAAAAATTTGCATTTTAAGAACGTCACGTCAACGACAACGCTGAGTCACCTGACAAATGAAACGGGCTGATCGTGTCTCAGATATCGAAATGCGTTGACCGTAAGCCCTATTTTATTATTGTCGTAATATGATTACTGTCAACTGTAGGAAGTTTAGTTTTGTTAATCTTATCATCACATTTCTACGAACAGATTCTCTAGGGAAACATCATCTAATATCTACTGGCTACGTGACAATCATTTCCCTTTGTTTCGTTGAATCATTCGCAATGATAGTCCACTGTGCAATAGATTCGGGGTTTTATTCCTGGCTTAACATTTTTTAACGATGCGCCAGTAACAAAGTAAATTCTGTAGTAGGAATGCGCAGTTTTTATAATAAGAACTTATGAAGTTAAAGAATCGAAAAACAATGTTCTTAATAATGCACCTTGCAATGATTTACATTTTTCCTTTACTTTAACCGGTTATCTCAATCATATTAATTCTAAAAAAACACTCATTTTTTACAACAACCATGCATCATTTTTGTTCAACCTCTTTTTAATAGAATTAGAATCAATTCGATAATTTATAGTATGTTTAATGAGTTTTTGTCGTACATGAGCACGTAAGTATGATCACGCATGCGTAGCACGAATGTAAGATATTTCACATTTATGGACTCGAGTCATCCTGTATACGAGTAAGTTAATAAAAAGTTTGTTTTGAATATGAAGTCAACTTTATCATCTTTGATTAAAAGTTTGTGAATTATGAGTCGGTAGCGGCCTATCTTTATTTATTGTAGCATTTTTAATTGATAAATAATTTATGTTCATAAAATATAATATTGTAATTTAAGCATAAAAGTTAATGCCTATCTTGTGTAACGGGAATGTTATTAAAGTTTTTTTTTTTTTTAAATCTGCTTTATTTATTAATAGGCAACTGTTTATGAACAGGCAATTCATCTCAACGCTTGAGATAAAATATTTGATATTTAAAGTATGTATAATTTTTGGGTATTCCAGTTTCAGCCATCTTATTGTAAACAATTCTAATCCAATGCAAAGAAGCAAGTTATGCTAAAGAGCTATTACACGAACAATTTGCGTAGGCGTGTGCTAAGCATGCGGATAGGCGCTGACGCAAATAACTTGCTTTAAATATAAACTACTTGCTCATTTTAAAACTTTATCATAATAATATGTTATATTACAGACTATTTAGAAGTATTTTTGGACACTACTTCTAAATTTCTCATCCCTCAGTTATGGAGAGAGGCACGTGGTCTCTAATGAGCTCAAACTACATATAATAAGTTTTGCAAATAAGTACCTATCAATTATATTTTGTTTTTAAGTAATACACAACCGAAAGTA